>CM021110.1:164089197-164203622 GCA_007115665.2 Sequoiadendron giganteum | reverse complement strand
CTCTCTACTCTATATCAAACCTCTCTCTCTCCTCTTTCTCTCTCTCTCCTCTTTCTCTCTCCCCCTCTATCTCTCTTCCTTCCTCCCACCCACCTCTCTCAAATTCACTCTATCTTGCCTATCCATCTGCATGTCACTCTCTCTCTCTCTCTCTCCCTCCCTCCTCTCTCTCTCTCTTAATCTCTCCACATTCCTCCTTCACCCCTCTATCCCTCTTTCTAATTCTTTGTATATCACTTCTCTATCCCTCCCTCCCTCTGGTGCAGGAGCACCCAATAGGTGACCATAGGAAAGGTTGTCTAGAAGGTCATGTTTGGCCAATTTGTCTAGGCCAATTTATCTCCCTATTCTCATTCCTTCATGTTTGTGCCTTAGTGGCATTTGTGATCAGGTGTTGAGTTGGTAAAGGTCATGTTGACCATTGAATAGGTTTGAGGTTTTGGCTACAAGAAAGGTTTAAGACCTTTTTAGATCTTTTTAGGTGTTAGTTTTTCAAAATTTTGAAGATAAGGCTTAATGGAAGCTACAAGCGGCCAAGGAGTAGTTAAGACTGAGCTTAACTACTTTAGAGACCCTATTTAAGGGTGTTCTCGAGATGAGAGTAGGGTTGGAAGCATTTGCATTGTGTGAAATTTATGAGTACAAGAGAAAACAGTGATAATTTGGTGCAATTTTCTGGTTTTTGCTTGAAGTAGAGCTTTAATGGATTGAATGTGTCAGTTTAGTTAGTGTAGGATGTAGAGGAGTTTCCCTTCAAGCTTTGTGTGGCATTAGAGTTTTAGTTTATTCAATTTTAAGCATTGTTAGTAGATAGGTTGTTTTCTTTCAATTGCTGATCTGACAGATAGTTTGAGAAGAATGGAGGTTTAGTTCACATTCCCACTGTACATATCATATGGTCCCTTGGGAATTGTGACTAGACTCCATGTTTGTAAATACTATAGGGTTAGGAGATCTTGACAGTTCAGTAAGCACCATGGGAGTCTTCTCCTAGGCGAGCCAGGAAGTGTCCAGCTAGGGAAGACAAGAAGTGCAGAGCACTTGATTTGCAGGGGTGACCATTTCCTATCAAATCACAGTGTGGAGAGGGTAGGTATGAGCCTTTCCTAGGAATATCATGGAGGAGGAAGCTCCACCAATCCATTTGGTGAGAGAACAACTTGACAGTTTGCTGTGAGGTCAGGAAGAGGGTCTAAAAAGGCCTAATTTGCTAAATTGAGGGTTAAGGCTGTGTACGGATAGTTGAGGGATAAGACCCCTAGATTCTTTGTGTGGTGAGCATAAGCACCAAGAACCCCAAGGAAAGACTGAGGGTTCTTTTGGAAACTTTGGAGAACTAACCTGATTTCTCAGAGAAGGAGGTCTAAATGGAACTCTTAGGCCTAGTAGTCTAAAACCCTAAATGAGGGTTTGGTGGAAGCGACTAGTAAATGGAGTTAGGTGGACCCTCAAGAACCCTAGGAGGATGGATTGAAGTTATTGGAAACATATCCACAACCATGCAAAGCTAAGTTCTAGTTTTGGAGCATGTTAGCCTTTAGGGTGGATTAAGGGCTAAGGAAGAGTTGTAAACATTGCACCAAGACTGACTTGGTAGGTAGAGTTGTGATGGTAGTTGGGTTGGCAAGGAGAACCAGGGGAACCTAAACAAGAAGAAGGTCCTATAGGTTAAGGTGGTGAAGTAAGACACCATGGAGGTCTTCTAGGTAAGACCTAGAGCAGGAATCGGTGATTGATTCCTCCAACCTCCCTATCACCCTCCCTCCACTCTATCTCACCTCTCTCTCTCTATATATATACTTATCCATCCCTCCTCTCCCATATCTATCTCTCCTTACCTATATAATTCTCTCTATCTCTCCCTCAATCTCTACCTCTACCTCTACCTCCCTCCTTCCCTCTCTCTCTCTCCTAGTCTCTCCCTCTCTCAATCTCTCAGCCCTCCTCTCTCTCTCTACTCTCTATCTCACCATTCTCTCATTATACTTCCCACTCTCTATCTATCCTTCCCTATACATTTCTCTTTATCTCTACCTCTCCCTCCATCTGTTCCTCTCTCTATCCCTCTCTCAATATCCCTACCTTCCTCCTTTCTCTCTCTCTCCCATATTTATATCTCCCTCTCTCCTTCCCTCTCTACTCTCTATCTCACCATTATCTCTCTCTCTCTCTATCTCACCTCTCTCTCTCTCTCTTTCCATCTTTATCTCTCCCTCTTTACATCTCTACTTCTCCCTCCCTCCTCCCCATCTTTATCTCTCCTTCCCTATATAATTCTCTCTCTCTCTCTCTCTCTATATATATATATATATCTCCATCTCTACCTCTCCCTCCCACATTCTCCCCTCTCTCTCAATATCTCAATCTCCCAACCTTCCTTCTTCCCTCTCTATTTATCTCTCTCTCTCTCCATCTCTACCTCTCCCTCCCTTCACTCTCTGTCTCCCAACCTCTCTCTCTCTCCCCTTCCCTCTCTACTCTACCATTATCTTTATCTCTCCCTATCTCTCTCTCTCCCCTTCCCTCTCTACTCTACCATTCTCTCTATCTACATCTCTGCATCTCCCTCCCCCTTTCCCTCTCTCTCCATCTTTCTCAATCTCCCCACCTTATCCCCCACATCTCTCTCCTCCCCTCTATAATTCTCTCTATCTCACCTCTCTCTATCTCTCCCTCCCTCCTTCCTTTCTTCCTTCCCTCTCTAATATTCTCTATCTCCCCCCTCTCTCTCTCTATATACCTCTCTCTTCCTTCCTCCCACCAAAATTACCTATCTACTTCACTCTAACTAACCTATCACTCTCTATATATCTCCTCTCTCTCTCCGCCTCCCTCCCCCTCTCCCTCTCCCTCTCCCTCCCCTTCCCCCATATTTCGATCTCTCACCATTATCTCTCTCTACTTATCCCTCTATATCTCTCCTTCCCTATAAACTTCTCTCAATCTCTACCTCTCCCTCCCTCCCTCCCTCTCCCTCTCTCTCAATCTCCCCACCTTCCTCTCTCTCTCTCTCTATATATATCCAGCCTCTCCCTCCTCCTCTCTCCCTCTCTCTCTCCCCAATCTCTCTCTCAATCTCACAACCTCTCTCTCTCTCAATCTCCCCAACCTCTCTCTCTTCCTCTCTATCTCTCTCTCCATCTATATCTCTCCCTCCTTCCTTCTCCCTCTCTCTCTCCCTCTCTCTCTCTCCCCCTCTCTCTCAATTTTCCAACCTTCCCCCTTCTCTCTCTCTCCCCCATATTTCTCTCTCATTTCTCCTTCCCTCTCTACTCTTTATCTCACCATTCTCTCTCTCTACTTCTCCCTCTCTCTTCTTCCCTATACAATTATCTCTCTCTATATATATATCTCTCTCTCCATCTCTACCTCTCACTCCCTCCTTCCCTCTCTCTCCCTCTCCCTTAATCTCCCCACCTTCCTCATCTCTCTCTCTCCTTCCCTCTATAATTATTTGTATATCACCTCTACTTCTCCCTCCCTCCCTCCCTCCCTCCTCCCCTCTCTAATTTTCTCTATCTCCCCCCTCTCTTCCTTCCTCTACCCACCTTCCTTCTCTACTTCTATATATATAACCTATCCATATCTACCTCTCTTAGTCTCTCCACCCTCCTCCTTCCCACTCTACTTCTCTCTACCACATCTCTCTCTATATATCCTTCACTCTCTACTTCTCTCTATCTCACCTCTTTCACCCTCCCTACCTCTCCCTCTCTACTCCTCCTTCCCTCTCTACTCTCTATCTCACCATTCCCCCCTCTCTCTCTCTCCCTCTCTCCCTCCCTCCTCTCTATCTCCCTCCCTCCCTCCTCTCTATCTCCCCCTCTCTCTATCTCACACCTCTCCATCTCTCCCTTCCTTCCCTCTCTACTTATCTATATAACCTATCCCTCTCTACCTATTTCTCCCTCCCTCCCTACTCTCCTCTCTCAATCTCTCTACCTTCCTCCTTCCCTCTCTAATTATCTCTATCACCTCTCTCTTTCCTTCCATAACTATTTCTCTTTCTCTCTCTCCTATACCTCTCCCTCCCTCCCTCGTTCCCTCCCTATAGAGGGAAGAAAAGAGAGATAAGGAAGGTGGGGAGATTTAGAGAGAGGGAGAGAGAGGGGAGGAGGGAGGGAGATGGAGAGAGATATACATAGAAGTATATAGGGAAGGAGGGATAGAGAGGGAGAAGTAGAGAGAGAGAATGGTGAGATAGAGAGTAGAGAGGGAAGGAGAGAGCGAGCGAGTGAGTGAGAGAGAGGTTGGGAGATTGAGAGAGAGGGAGGGAGGGAGGGAGGGAAGGAGAGGTATATATGGGGAGAGAGATAGATAAAAGTATATAGGGAAGGAGAGATAGAGAGGGGGAGGAGGCAAGGAGAAGTAGAAAGAGAGATAGAAAGAGGGGGAGAGATAGGGAGGGAGAGAGAAAGGTGAGATAGAGAGAGAAGGGAGGGAGGGATAGAGACAAAATGATGAGATAAAGAGTAGAAAGGGAAGGAGAGAGTGAGAGAGAAATATGGGAGTGAGAGGAGGAAGGTGGGGAGTTTGAGGGTAGGTGCAAAAAGTTGGGGGGCCAAAAAGTGGCTGACTTTTTTTTTTGAAATTCCAAAATGTGAGTGCATTATAACACGCTTGTGTTATGGGTTTGTGTGACCAAGTGTAAGGTTGGGTCACACCAAACCTATAATGTGCTCACATTATAACACGGGCATGTTATGTGTTGTTATAAGAAAAGAAAGAAAAATGAAATCATTTTAAAATTGTCATATTTCCTTCACCCATAACCTGCAAACCCTTCCAAGGTGCGCTCACATTGTGGAGACCCTAAAATTCATCAATTTCTTCACCAAACCATTACTATTTTTTTGCCAGAATGTCGCCACGTCGAAGGGGGACTCCAAGGAGTAAGATTTTTTTTTTTTTTTGTGAATTTTTTGTTAAATAGGTAGATTTAATATGTTTTTGATGTTAATTTCTTTAATTTTTATGAGTTGAAAATCCACTTGATTCTCCTCCTCAAAATCCTTCTCCTCATGAACAACAACACCAAAAAAATCTTGATGAACAACCACAACAAAAAATCCTCCAACAATTCTCAACATCCTCCTGGAACTCAACAAAATTTAATGGGGGAAATTGAAAACAACAAAAAACAAATTGAGGAGTTAATTGCGAGTTTGAACGATCCTGTAAGTTCAACCTCGAAAAGAACCACACTTGAAAATTTAATTTAGGCTATGTTAACACATGTAGATGAAATTAGCAAGACATTAATTGGTTGGGTAGATAAGAGGCGGGAGTACATAGATTTTTATGCAAATAAACTATTGTACAACCAAGTATTCTTTTTTTTTTATATATAAAATATGACTTGTGTTCACTATTCACTAACCCACGTAAAAATCAAACTTTTGATCTTTCAAGAAAGAGGTTTCCTATCCATTGGTGCGACCACCAAGGGATATAGTAAATTTCTTGGAAGAGGTGGTGGATGGTTTTTGACCATCCTCCATGCAACAATAATGAGGTCCCCCAATATTTCTTGAGAAAGCTCTACTATGAGTTTTTCCTCAACAAAATCCCTAACTATTTTGATATTCGGGACTTTCAAGGGAGATTTGGTGGGTCGACATAGGATAGACTAGATGCACATCTCGATCCTGAGTGGCCAACAAGATGAGCACTCGCTAGACCAAATTATGACCACATTGCTATCCCTTTCGTCATGAAGGAGAGTGTTGAGATGGATACTATATAGTCTATTAGTTCTCTGACCCAGAGTATCATCCAACGTGTGAGTCTTGTAGTATAATGTGAGCCAAGGGAAACTTTGAGGGGTAGGGTTCCACCCCATACTTGTCAGGCTTGCGGTTCCACCTATACATATGACCCCACAGATAGTCAAGAGGCTGGTGTGTAAGCTACGTTTGCAACTAACCAATTGGTGATGACAAATTCCCTTTTGAATGAGGCCTTTAGCCTTGATACTCAGGTAAATGTTAGCATGTTCATTGAATTCAATTTATTAAATTTCATTTTTGAAATGCAAGATTAACTAATTTAGCTTAATGATTGTAATAAAATTTTAGGGTCATAGTGTTCATACTATTTTCCTCGGCCCTCCACCTACTTTTTACTCCATTGCATCTACTATCAAGGTATGCATGTTAATAACATTGTTATATGAATGGTATTATAATATTTGAGTTTAGATGTTGAATATAGGTTAATATTGGAGATTTCATGGCAACACCTCCTAGTGGCGGTGGAGTTCAAACCTTCACTCAGGTAATAGAATAAAGAGTTTAACTAATGAATTGTACTTAATAGACTTTTTTAGTTATATTCATATCATTGATTGCATTGCATTGCACATCTTTCAAACTCAAAGAATTACTTCACATTGCATAACTAATAATTGGATGTTGATAGATGACAAAATTTTAATTACAATATAGGTTTTTAGAAAGTCAACATAAGCAGTGATGCAATTACTTCACATAGCATAACTAATAACTAAGAGCAGTTTCCAATTACATTTTCTTGTCATGGCATTCCATGAGACCACATTTTATTGAGAAATTTTTAAAAATAGTTCACTACCTTGTCTATGCTATGGATGCTTGGAAGAAATATATTAAAGCGTAATAGTAAGAAATACCATAGACAAGGCAATGAGTTGTTTGAAAAAATGCCTCAAAGAAATGTGGTCTCATGGTGATGTCCATCACCATGAGACCACATTTCTTTGAGGAATTTTTTCAAATAGCTCACCACCTTGCCTATGCTACCACATTTTCCATACATGTCTATACCAAAGCATTTTATCAAATAGTTCACTTCCTTGTTACTATGGCTAAAATCCTAAAACAGGTGCTTTCCAACAAACTATGGATGCTTGGAAAAAATGATCAAGGCATAATAGTAAGCAATAGCATAGACAAGGCAGTGAGTTGTTTGAAAAAATGCCTCAAAGAAACGTGGTCTCATGGTGATGGAATGTCATTCCATCACCATAAGACCACAATTCTTTGAGGAATTTTTTCAAACAACTCACTACCTTAAGAAATAACATAGACAAGGCAATGAGTTGTTTGAAAAAATGACTCAAAGAAATGTGGTCTCATGGTGATGTCCATCACCATGAGACCACACATTTCTTTGAGGCATTTTTCAAACAACTCACCAACTTGGCTATGCTACCACATTTTCCATACATGTCTACCAAAGAATTTTATTAAACAGTTCACTTCCTTCATGCTATGGCTAAAAGCCTAAAATAGGTGCTTTCCAACAAACTATGGATACTTGGAAAAATTTGATCAAAGCATAATAGTAAGCAATAGCATAGACAAGGCAGTGAGTTTTTGAAAAAATGCCTCAAAGAAATGTGGTCTCTCTCTCTCCCCCTCTCCCTCTCTCTCAAGTCTCTCCCCCTCACCCCCTCTCCCTCTCTCAGGTCTCTCTCTCCCATGCTTCTATCTCCCACTCCCTCTCTATTCCACTCCCTCTCTCTCCCTCTCTCTCAACTATCCCTCCCACCCCACCTAGATAAGTCCCTCTCACTCCAACCTCCTCTCTCCCACTCCCTATCTCTTTCTCTCCCTCTCTCTTAGGTATCTCCCTCCCACCCCTCTCCCTCTCTTAGGTATCTCTCTCTCTCTCACTCCCTCTATCTATCTTCTACTCCCTCTCTCTCCCTCCCTCTCTCTCCTACTCACTCCCTCTCTCTCCCACTCCCTCTCTCTCAAGTCTCTCCCTCCCACCTCCCCTCTCTCTTAGGTCTCTCCCTATAGCACCCTACCTAAATAACTCTCTCTCTCCCTCTATCCCTCCCACCCTACCTACATAAGTGCCTCTCACTCCAACCCCCTCTCTCCCACTCCCTCTCTCCCTCTCTCTTAGGTCTATTCCTCCCACAACCTCTACCTCTCTCTCTATCTTTCACTCCCTCTATCCCTCTCCCATTTCCTCTCCCTCACTCCCTCTCTCTCCCACTCCCTCTCTCTACCTATCTCTCAGGTCTCTCCCTTTGGCATCGTATCTAGATAAATCTCTCTCTCTCTCACTCCCTCCATATCTCTCCCACTCTCTCTCACTCCCTATCTCTCTCACTCCCTATATCTCAATTCTCTCCCTCTGGAACCCTACCTAGATAAATATCTCTCCCTCTCTCTCTGGTCTTTCTCTCCCATCCCTCCTCTCTCTCTCCCTCTATCCCTCCCACCCTACCTACACTACTGTATTTGACTCCAATTTCCAATGAACGTTTGTTGGAATATCGACAATATATTATCGGCATATCGATTAAACCACTGAAATAATTTTTGTCACTAATTTTTCATCGCTTTCCCGACTAACTTTAAAACATCGAAATCATGACACAGCTTCATCGGTTGCCACCATGAAAAAGGGCCCTAGTGTTTGTCAGAATATCAATGGACATTTTGTCGATCTAGCAACGAACCGTAGCCAGAACACAAGTGGCATGCCTTTTTCAAAGCATTGGATCAACAACAGAAGTTTGTCAAATTTGTGACGAAATAGGAAAGTCATTACAATGAAATTTTCGTTGGACGTATTGCAAATTCGTCAGACATTTTTGGAGGTTTGTTGAAAGTTCGACAAAAAAATGCAATTTAAAAAAAAAAAAAATCCACGTGTCAACATTCCCTTGATATCATGATCGTTAACCATCTTGCAACTCTTGATCACGTGATAGTGGGCAACTGTAGATCTTGATCTTCAACAAACTTGCTCGTGCGGACAATTAACAACTTTGACTTTAAATGTCGAGCACCTTTTTTGTTTAGATTAAAACATCTCCACCGATTTTAAGCATGTTCATTTTAGATCCACTTTAGTAGCTCACCAATTAATATATTAAGGTCAGCTTAATATATTAAAACATTCATAATGTTCCTTTGGCCTCTCTGAATGTGACAGATGGCACCTTCCCATGATATCGTGATTGCTCAATACTTTATCTCGATATCACGAGAATGCGCCATCTGTCACATTCAGAGAGGCCAAAGGAACATTATGAATGTTATAATATATTAAGCTGACCTTAATATATTAACTGGAGAGCTACTAAAGCAGATCTAAAATGCACATGCTTAAAATCAAAGGAGATGTTTTAATCTAAACATAAAAGGTGGTCGACATTTAAAGTCAAAGTTGTCAACCGTCTGCACAAGCAAGTTTGTTGAAGAACAAGATCTACGGTTGCCCGCTATCACATGATCAAGAGTTACAAGATGGTTAACGATCACGATATCAATGGAATGTTGACACGTGGATTTATTTGACGACGTAGGAGATGGTGGGGCCAGAAACATGAATTGTAAGGGTTCCTGAGCTAGAATGTTTTGATTGGAGGAATTGTGGGCCATTTGCTATGATGGAAGTCAATGTTAGATTAACTGAAGCACAACCATTCGATGTTCTAGCCTAGATGAAGATCAATGGTTAAGATTCAAACCTGCATCAAATGCGATTGGAGTCATTGGTGAGGTGCGCGAGTGAGCAGTAATGGCACAAGTTACATATTGGTGATATTGTAAAGCGATATTATCAAAGATCTTATATGCTACGGGTTGAATCTGTTGTAAACCCTTAGGTATTTTGAATTTGACTCCTCCAATGGAAATAAGGTACTGATCTAAGTTGCATATGTTCTTTGTGGTTCAGTATTTGTTTGTGTTCACCCAAAGCTTGCTACAAATTAAAAATTAATGAATATCTTTTACTTTGAAGTATTGTTGTGATTATCTCACGCTCCAAATGGTTGATAATTATTGATGAACAACTAATTCTATTCATTTTTATCTCATTCTGTTGAGCTATTAATTGGATTAGTAAGAAGAATCAAATAATTGGGGTTGGGCACTATATAAAACACTACTATTGAAACATGCTTAGGTATTGGGTCCTCTCCCCTAGATTAAATTAAGGAAAACATTATTATAAACACAATATGTATAGAATAATATGAATGTAAAGGAAAATGGATATTAGCAAAACATAAATGTAAATAAAAGTAGTGTGAGCAGAAAATGAATCTAAATTTTTCTTGAACAAATAAAATCATACCCAATTAACATTAAGTTATACTGACCTTGTACTCATTTCCATTGTCAATCTTGAAGGTTACTTTGATGTCTTCTACAGAAAATCTCTGGCCACGAGGCAAGAGAAGGCAGGAAAACCAAGTGTATATTGATGACTTCCTGACAATCAAAAAGAAACAAGCAATCGGTCAACCCTATTAGAATAGAATAATCTTATGAATTGATTTTATTTGTTTTACTGGCTAATGGATAGAGGACCTAGTTCTCTTGAATTGAGATCCTACTAAGACGTGTTGACTGGTAATTTTAGACTACCGATATTCTACTTCAATCTCTATAAGTTACTTTTGTCTTAAATATATTCAAGATAAATCTGCAAAAAAATTCCCTGATCTCTTAGAAATTATGCATATTATTTTGTTAATAATTCTCTATTTTGATATTTTCTTTCAAAAATTCATAGAAAGATATGTAATGCCATATTTGAAACTTACATATTTTAATTTTACTAGTTCTGTAATTATAGGATGTGATTCCAACAATTGTGAAACGCATTGGCAATATATTGGATGAATGAAGTAAACTATGCAATTGGTAGGTGTAAAGCCAAATTCCTTAACCCTTGCCAACATCCTTCTTTCCCGTTCTAAAACATGTGCTTTGGAACAGGGCATGAAATCCATCTAAGTATAATGAAAAGGAGATTTTTGTCAGATATTATATTATAGTAAGTTGAATGAACGTAAGCAGAGAAATTTTTGCATACCTGTAGATGGTACAAAATTTCATGGTTAAGTGGAAGCCTCCCATCAACAACAAGATCCAAATATCCGTGTATCTATCTCAATCGAGCCTCTAAACCCTTTAGATTTGTCAAATTTTCCACTAACCTGTTATGCACAAAAGTCAAATTTTAGAGTTATGTCACCACTAAAAACAAAAGAAACAGAGCTTTGAAACCAAATCCACACACAACAAAATGTTCATAGTGAAAATTTAGCAGTTTCTTTCATCTCTGCATATTGGTTTGATGCTTCAAATGATGCATTTCTTATATTGAAAAGTGCATTACCTTATTGAACTTCTCTTTGTTTCGAGAATAGTTTAATATTCTCTACTTAACAGGGCCAACCACGTGAAGGTGGAAGCTCATTTGGCCCCTCCCGCCCGCTCACATCACTTTGAGTTCCCCATACCTAATCATATAACATTAATCATTCATTCATCCATTAATAACATATAACATTCATTCATTCATCCATTAATAACATAGAACATTCATTCATTAACATATAACATGCATTCATTAACATATTCACATTCATTTGAATTAACATATAACATTCATTCTTTCAATTTTTACATATTATCAAAAATATGGTTGTCATAATATGATTACAATCACTTTTTTTTGTTTCTTGTTTGCAGCTAAAAGAAGTTGAAGTGGAGTATCATTTTCTAAACCATTTATCCCCCCTTCAGTTGTTCTGAGCTCTGCTCATGATCTTAATATATTCCTAGTCGTGTACTCACGACGTGGATGCCGTTGCAAGGGGGGGTCTGCTGCAATAACAAAGAAATGTTAAATTGATATATTTTATTATTATTATTACAAGTATTTCATTAATTAAAAGAACATTATAGTGGTGCTCTTTACCTGATGGGGCCACATCATGTTCCTGATCTTATCTTATAGCCTCATGCTCAACATGTTGAACACCCTCTAAATCCTGATTTGGAGTTGAAACACGAAAGGTTACATTAATTAATAAACCAATTGCAATTAAATATGTTTAAAAGAACATTAGAGTGGTCCTTTTTACCTGATGGGGCCACATCATGTTCCTAATATTGTCTAGCCTGATCATGCTCAACATGTTGATCACGCTCTACATTCTCTAAAGTTGAAACATGAAAGGTTACATTAATTAATACACCAAATGCAACTAAAAATGTTTAATTGTATTAATCCATATTGTGTTTTGTATAGCACATGAATACATCTAGTACCAGGATGCCCATCATGAACTTCATCTATAGGTTGTGCTCCACCCTCACCAGGCCACATTCCAATGTCATGTGCAGTATTATCATTGCTTGTCTGTTTAAAACAAATAGGCACATAATTAATTTATGGTGGAAATTAATATTGAATAGATTGCACAAGTATTCAATTTTAAATAAACTTTATTGAGTTTATTTACCTGCATGTTGGATGTAGTGGAAGATTGTGTTTTCCCAGTCGAGACTCTTAGGTGTTCAACTAGGGCTCCATAGCCTTGCTAGAAGGAAATATTCAGGTCCTCTTCTATGGGAACTCTGATGAATTCAAAGCCCTTCATTTTTGCATAAGATCATGAATTTTGCTTCTATGGTGTGATAAAACCAAAAATTGTTTGCAATTTATTATTTGGATGCAATATTTCATTTATTGATACTTTCAATTCATGCAGCTAATTTCATATAACCACCAGAGCCAAGTTTGTGTTGCTCATGTTTTTCTAGTCTTTCCTTTGTTTCCTTCGATGTGTCGGGTAGCCTATGAAATTTTGAGATACATTAGATTATGTAAAGAGAAAGAGTAATCAGTATATAATTATATTTTTGATAGTATCACATACCTTCCTTGGCCTAGTGGTGTCTTTCCTTTTTTCTTTTCAGCCTTCTCCTTTCCATCCAACACTAGGTCCTTCCAATCCCTCTTCAGAATCATGGGAGGACACTCGTACTTTTTGTTCTTCTCTAAATGTGACCTATATTAGTCCCTCACATACTTTAGATAGGTACCGGCTTTCTTAAGGACCTTGGTTCAGTTGAATGTTTTATCACCAAACAACACAACTAAATGGTTAATGAGCTCATCTTTTAAATCTTGATGTTGGGCATTCCATCGTGTACGTATGGTGGGACCAAAGAGCTCCAATGTAATATTACTTAGATGTTTATAAAAACATCATTTCTTGCAAAATGATCATGGGATCATTAGTCTAAAAAGAGTGATCAATAAGTAAATTTCAATTGGATTATATATAATAATAATTAAAACATTTTAAAGTACCTGGGACCTTCTCTATCTTTATGGGAACAAAATCCTCAGTCACCACAAATGTGACCGGAAATGTTCTCGTACTAGTAATACGGGAAGATCTAGGAAATGCTACTAAAACATCACCAGTACTAGTGGCCTCTACATCCCCAAGTACATGTCCTAACACATGTTCTGGCATGTGTTCGCTACTAGAGGGTGCACTATCGGATGCCTGCATGGTATGTGTTTCCATCATTTCAGTCGACAATATAGGCACGGATGATGGGGTCATATGATGTGATGTATGCGCAGGAAGATCATGATTGACACTTGTACCAACCCCTACTCCCTGGGCAACACTTGTAGTACCTTGATCATGGCCAACAACATCATGAGGATGCAAATAATCTTGTAAAAATAACACATATTTTAGTTCATGACATAAAAGAGTAAAAGATATAAAACCATGAATGAACTTATGTTATAATTAAAGATCTCATGATAGCTTACTTACAAGTTCTATGCTCTCTCAGTCAATATTTTAACCCTTTCTCTTATCTCATTTGTTTGACGAACTATAAATACCAACTTAAGGATGTCTTCATTGCATTTTTTTTGGGCCTTCCTCATCATATCCACAAGGTTTACGGAAAATGCGATTTCATCATCGTATAATAGTGACTGCACCTCCATATGGATGCTCTCCTCTATTGTTGGTGCCTTTCCCCGATCAACCGACTGCAACAAGAATATTAGAAATATTTTTGAAATTAACCCAATAAACTCATGAAAAAAACATAATAATAAAATATTTTGCTTGTATCTAATCTATACAATTACAATGAGGTAAACCTGTCTAGTCGAAGTGCCTGAAGATGCATCACAATCTGTGCTTTGGGCCGAAGCCTTCCCTATATGAGCAATGTCCTGCTATGACAAAAATTAAATATAAAAACACATTACCGAAATGGAACCAATAGACTTACGAAAAAATAATAATAATAAAATGGTATATTGGAGTCATTAATTAGAAGTTGGGTAAAATGGTATATAGTACATACCACCCCCATAGTAACTGTGTTTTTATTTAAGCGATTCAAATTGTAATCGATTAACAACTCTTCCCCTACAGTTAATGATTTTATCGCACATATGAATACACGGTTTCCCTCGCGTGCCTCGAATATGTAATTGGGTTGCTTATTTGTTGACCCGGCTCGTATACTATTTATAAACCCTACAATATTCCCTAATGCTTTTGGCCTTTTGTCAATGTACCTAGCCACTCCTTTATTTTGACCCTTATCTTTTAGCTGTATATAATTTGCTGACAGTGCATACCTACGCATACTTCATGTATATCGAACCAACTGCATCCAATATTTGTAACTATAATAGGGTCTAACATACTCTATCAATTCAGTAACTTTTTCATAAAAGACCTTTATGCCATCCATGCAAAATAGGCCCAAACCATGTAATGATGGTGCTATGCGATATATCCTCTCGTTGACACAAAAATCAATGTTTATTGGAGGAAGTTCCTTGGGTACCCATTATTTTCGTAGATGTTTGTACCTTAAGGGCACCTCAATGTCACCTATGCTCTCATCATCATAAGAACATGACCCCCATTCAACAAGAAAAAATTCCATGTGTTTACGGAATTTTCTTCTAATCTTTTGACCTCTAGTTGATCTCCCTCTTTTAGACCTACTACATGTCTCTATTTCCTCTTCTCTTCTTGAATTTCCCTCGTTCGAGGAAGACAAATCTGAAAAATACCTATTTGGTGGTACCTGCACTCATAAGGATGTTGGATGAAGTTCTTTCATGGCGATGTGATCCCAAGGTGGCATTATGATTAATCTATCATTTAATCGCTAGAATTTGAAAGGTTATAAGGTAATCAAGTCTTGATAGATTGCAAGTTATTGTTACTACCGTCCAAATGTGTCCATCACAAATCAAATCTACTTAACGTTTTAACTCCCAAACTTTGTAACAAGTGTTAAATGTGACTATGGCCCACCAGTTACACAACCAAGGCCTCAAATGTATTCTCTAATTGTAATCAAAGGAATTTTTCTCTTCATTCAAGTAAATAAACTTGAAGGGAAACACCACCAAGTGGTTTATTGGACACCTACATGACTACAAATGGTAGAAAATTTACATTTAATTTCCATGTGTCTAAGTGGTTAATGGGGAGGGAGTGTGTACTAGGCCTAGTTAAGTCATCATAAGTTTATGCTTTGGAAATAAAAAATGTTTAAGTCATCTTAAATCTTCCTATGTCTAATTGCTAGGAGACTTTTGGTATGTTTTAAGGTAGGATGAGTGGTTGCATCAATGTTCTAGTTCTCTATGACAAGGTTTCAACATCTTCAAATAGTGAAAGATAGTGCTCATAGTCATTTGAAACAACAACATTTTTATTATGTATGATGGTAGGATTTGATAACTTAAAAGAATTGGCTACCCAACAAACTTAAAGTTAAAAGAAACTTTTTCAGTTTAAGGGGTTAGCACTTTCTTTCATCTTTGCATATTGGTTTGATGCTTCAAATGATGCATTTCTTATCCCACTTCTATCATATTGTATTCCCATCCCATTTCAATTGTTGCAATTGTTGGAGGAGCTGATACCAAAATCTCATATCAAATACCATGTTCTTGAAGCAATTTTATGTGTTTTTACTATTTTTCTGAAATTCTTTTATGTTGTATGGATCCGTACAAGCTTGAAATGATTTGAGATAATTTTTTTAGATAAATATATGTGTTCCCTTTCATTTGCATTTGTTTTGAAGTGCTAAATCACTATTTTGTGGGAGAAAACAATCAAATACAGGGACTACCCTATTTTGCCTATGTAAGGGTTTGAGGGCTAAATAGAAATGACATCCACCAATCCACCCATTATCTTGGAACTGTAACTTGGTGGATTGGTGTGCAACATGGTATGATAGAGGTTCATTGCATTTAGGGTTCTGTTAAAGAAATAAACTTGACATTGAATTGATGCCCTAGGGCTAACAAGGGCATTTTTCTTGTGAATTTGTGGTTGTTAAGTTAGGGTTTGTCAATTTGATGGATATCTTGGTAGAGTCATGGTGGCACTATTTGATGGTCCAATATCTACTTCGAAATAAAAATATCTCTAACAAATCTAAGAGTTATAATGGGATGGCATTAAAGGAACCTTCATATGAAGGATCTTCTAATGAAGGACCTTTGAATTAAGGTCTTCATTTGAAGGTCCTTCATGCAAAGGTTCCTTTTATAAATCATTTTGGAAATGAAATATTTAAAATAAAAAATACCTTCATTTGAAAGTCTTGACATGGAATCATTTTTGAATGAAGGTTCTTCATTCAAAGGTCATGATGAAATCACCTTCAAATGAAGGTTCTTCATTTAACCTAAGGTTTTCTCATAATGCCATCATTGGAAAAGTATGATCAAATTCTTCTATTATGAAGAATTGTTCTATGTGCCTCTAGTAATCACTATAAATGTTTGTAAGGATAAAATGACTAAATATTGCATCAGGTAGGAGAGAATCAACTTTGACTTCTTCAAAGATTATATTGCTCTATTCATAATTTTTAAGGGTTGTGTGTGGAAGAGGTTATCACTACCAAGAAGGGAGGAGACCTTTCCTTGCATATGTTTGTGGTGGAGGTATTAAAGAATAATTGTATGCCTCTATTTCCATTCATTAGATCTAGCTTAGCCTAGCATATACTTGGTCTCCTTTTCCCCTATAAATTTCCATTTGTTTGAGTTTATGTTATATTAGTGTAATTCCATGCTAGGCATGAAAATTGTAGATTAAAGAGAATGGGGGTGCCAAACTTATAGTACTCATTGTCCCTTGGTCATCGATTTTCCCTTAGTGCCCTCAACCTCGTCCTCGGCACTGGTATTGACCTTGTTTTCACTTCTCGATACTCTTCCTCAACATTGGTATTGACTTTGTTTTCACTCCTCCAAACTCTTCGTCGGTGTTGGTATTGACCTTGTTTTAACTCCAAACTCTTCCTCGACATTGGTATTGACCTTGTTTTAACTCCAAACTCTTCCTCGGTGTTGGTATTGACCTTTTTTTCACTCCTCCAAACTCTTCCTCGGTGCTTGTATTGACCTTTCACTTCTCCAATTTGATAAGATACAACCTAGTTTCATTAGGTTTTAGAGTACGTTAATTAAATTCAAAATTATGGCACCATTTAGCTAGGTTCGATGAAAATTCAGGTTTGTCAAAATTTTGACTAACGTTGGGGATAAAATTTTAAAAAATTGAAAATTACACATCAAATATCACAAGTACCCGATAATCATCTCATTTTACATCTTTCGTCGAAATTTTTTGTCGAATTTTGCAATCAAATGAGTTAGTGCTAGATAAGTTCCTCTCACTCCAACCCTTTCTCTCCCACTCCCTCTCTCTCTTCCTCTCTCTCAGGTCTCTCCTTTCCACCCTCATTCCCTCTCGCAGGTCTCTCTCTTACTAATCCTCCCTCTCATGTCTCTCCCTCACTCTCTCCCTCCCACCCTACCTATGCAACTCTCTCTCTCTCTCTTAAAATTCTCCCTCCCTCTAAATACATACATACATACATACATACATATAGGCATGTACATACATACTTACATACATACAAGCATACATACATATTTACATAAAACCTTACATACATACATACATACATGTCATACGAGCATACATGTATACATACATACAAATATATATACAAATATTTAGTAGACAAGTATTTAACAAAAAAAAAAGACATAATGTGAGTTTGTTATAACATGCTTGCATTATGTCTTTCTTAGGCAACTCAAGCACAAATGCAAAAAATTATGTCAAAACTATGAAATAACATGAGTGCATTATAATGCACTTGTGTTATTTCTTTCTTTGAGAATCTCCAAACCTTAGGCTTGGTATTTGGTTTGGAATTCCAACCCAAAGGCTTGGAGTGCCTTCCCAACGTCCAAAGATGTGTTTTTGCAAATTCTACAATATTTCACATAATTGCATTCATGCTAAGCATTAGGTTTGCACGTGTTTCAAGGTTGAACAAATCAAACACCTAGGTAATGTTAGGATATCTCTTAGCTATCGAACGATGTAGTTTTTTTCACATTTTGACAATGTTAAGTCTTTCATCTTTAATTTGTTTTACGTGTGTTTTTTGGTAAAAACCAATGTTTGATATTTTTTTTTTTTATAAACTAACCATTCATGAAAATTTCAAATAAATTACATTTTTAAAAACTAGAATCCATTCTACACATCTTAAAAAAATGATTTTCAATTAGTTTTCAAAATTTATAGGGGTAGCACGACCAAAATTATGTTTTCTAGGAAGTGCTCACTTTGAAAATTAGTATAAAATCAAATATTCATTAAAAAATTATTAGAACAATCAGGCATAAAGTACATGTTGTTAGCTAATTTCTCACCAAAGAGATTTTAAAAATACCAAAAAAAAGTTAACCTTAAATGAAGGAGCCACAAAAGTTGCCATGTTATGTTTTTTTGACAAAAATAACACAAATTTTTGTGGCTCCCTCTTTTGAACACCTTAATCTCTACCATTTTCAAAAAAACAAAATAGTAGTTTAGAAAGTAGACTCAGAGCACTACGATCCTTGTTTTTGTTGCATCTAATTTTTTTGAGTGTAACTATCCTCAATTTCACATCCAAGGGGTGATCCCACAATGTTGGTTTACAATTTCTAGGAGATTCTAATTTTTGCTGAAATCACATATTTTTGTAAAATATAATGATTTAAGCCTTGAAAAGTTCCATTTTAAGGATTCCAATTGAAGAGGGTTTGATCAAACCACCTTAGATCAAACCCCCTTGGATAGAACCCTGCTAGTATTAAACCATACCTATAACGAAGTCTCCTTTACACCTATCAAAATGCTGATATAAAACCACTTTTGATTTACCTTTTGTGGGATCAAATGAATGAATGAATTTTTATTTTTTTTAAGTATGTAGTCCTTATTATAAGATTCCCAAAAAGTATAATTTTAAATAAATTTAAAATTATTATTATATTTATTTTTTATTTCTTGTGAATGTAGGTTTTTCATCGAAAATCAAGCTCTTTGTTCTGAACATGTGGAAAAATAGAAGATTGTCAAATTTTTTTTTCAAAAATATGAGTGCACCAGATATTGAATTTCTTGATACAACAAAAAAATAAAATTGAATTTTGATACATACAAAAAAGTTGTGTTATATTATCCGCATATGTCTAAATTGTAATCATTGGTTTGACTTCAAAACTTGATTAAGGAAAAAATATTCAATAAAACACTATGAAACCAATTGGAAGCACTAGATATCATAGTTACAAATCTAAATTTGAAAAATTAGAATTTTATCCTTCATGGAAAAAAAGTAATGTGTTATACAGTGAGCATCACTCCTTAAGAATGGTGTTTACTGAAAAAATCTAGTTTTTGAAGGAGATGGAAAAAGAAGTGCAATTTGATTCGAAATTTTTTGATTTTTTTTTTTTTAAGAATCTACAGACAAAATTTAAGAAATCACTATTTTGCATCATCTTCAAATTCCTCACGATTTAGCTGCTATAGGTGTTTGAAAATGAAGATTTAGTTAGAAAAAATCAGTTCAGTGTCCAATTTGGCCAAAAATTGTAAACCAGTATTGTGGGATCACCCTAAGGTCATTATTTCTTGATTTCAAAAAAATGTGGCCACTTAAGATCCCTTTTTGGCCCCCCATCGTTTTGCACTTACCTTTGAGAGATATGGAGAGAGAGGGAGAGGTAGAGATGGAGAGAGATAGAGAGAAGTATATAGGAAAAGAGAGATAAAGAGGGATAAGTAGAGAGAGATAATGGTGAGATAGAGAGTAGAGAGAGAGAGGGGTAAGGTGGATGGGAGGAAGGAATGAGAGAGAGGGAGATAAAGATAGATGGGGGAGATAGAGAAAATTAGAGAGGGAGGGAGGGAGGGAGAGAGAAAGAGGTGAGATAGAGAAGTATAGAGGGAAGGAGAGAGAGAGGGAAGGAGGGAGGGAGAAGTAGATATGGAGAGAAAGACATAGACAATTATATAGGGAATGAGAGATAGAGAGGGAGAAGTAGAGAGAGAGAGAATGGTGAGATAGAGAGTAGAGAGGAAATGAGAGAGAGAGAGAGATATGGATGGATAGAGAGATATAGATAAGTATATAGGGAAAGAGAGATAGAGAGGGAGAAGTAGAGAGAGAGAATGGTGAGATAGAGAGTAGAGAGTGAAGGAGAGAGAGAGAGGGAGAGGGATAGAAATAAGGATGTATAGGTAGAGAGGTAGTTCTTGAGCTCAAGGGAGAGAGTTAGATAAAGGGATGGAGATAGTGAGAGAGAGAAGTATAGAGTGTAAGGGATAATCAATGAGTTAGATAGAGAGGTCTAGAGTGTAAGGGATAATCAATGAGTGAGATAGAGAGAGTAAACAATGAGTGAGATAGATAGAGATATAAAAATGATATAACTTGTTGATTATTAAAATTTGACCTCTTGAAATTACTGAAATTTCACATGCTAATTATTGAAATTTGACTGTCTAAAAAATTAGAAGATCTTGCAAAAACTAGAATTTTCACTATAACTCTTAGAGATTCAAAACCACTCTCAAACATCTTGAACTATATACATGAAATATAACTTAAAGTATAAGAAAGTAAATGTCCATATGTAAATGATAACTTATACTCTAATTGTTTATTTCATTGAAAGAGAAGGAGAAGAAAGAGAGAAGAAAGAGAGAAAAAAGATTTTTTTTCAATGACACAAAACAACACACTCAGATTTTGTGAATGCATTCAAATAACATGAGTGTGTTATAATGCACTCATTTTTTTGTCTGCTTTGGGAATTTACAAGCCTTTGGCTTAGATTTTCCTTGGATTTCCAACCTAAAGGCTTGGACTGACTTTCCAACGCCCAAAGATGTGTTTTTCTAGATTCGAAAAAATCACATAATCTCAAGCATGCTCCCCATCAAGTTTGCACGTGTTTCAAGGTAAATTATAAAACACCTAGGTAATGTTAATATTTCTCTTAAAGTAGCTATCTAACCATGCAAATTTTTTTCACATTTTGAGAATATTAAGGCTTTCATCTTTAATTTATTTTGTTGGTGTATCTGTATTTTTTGTCAAAAACCAATATTTGGTATTTTTTACTTTATTTTTTAATTGTTCATTGAAATTTCAAATAAATTATATTTTTAGAAACTAGACTCAATTCTACACATATTAAAAAAAACAATTTTTGATTAGTTTTCAAAAAAATTAGGGGGGAGAATGCTCAAACTTCTATTTTTCAAGATGTGTCCACTTTGAAATTTAGTAAAAAATAATACATTCATTAAAAAATTAGTAGAAAAATCAAGGATAAACTACATGGTGTTAGCTAATTTCTCACTAAAGCAATTTTTAAAATACTAAAAAAATTAACATTTTAGGGGGGGCACACTAGATGCTATGTTATGTTTAAAAAAAAAAGGACCAATTTGTGTGGCTGCCATTTTTGAACCCCTTAATCTCTACCATTTTAAAAAAATAGTAGTTTAGAAATTATATTCAAAGCACTATGTCTCTTGTTTTTGTTGCATCTTAAAATTTTGAGTGTAACTATATTCAATTTCCAATCCAATGTCAGTCTTTCCTGATTTCAAAAAATAAGTGGCCACTTAAGACCCATTTTTGGCCCCCATCTTTGTGCACTTACCCCATGTCTAGCTAATTACTTGTCTAGATTCATTGAACCTAGAAACCTAGCCAAAAGTCAAACTAACTTTCCATCTCATCCCTTCATTTAATATCCCACCTCTTAATATTAGCCATCCACATAAGGATGTTTCCTTAATCCTAATCCTAAACCTAGCCCTTATCCCTGATGTGACACTTGTCACATGACTACAACTTTAATCCAAGCCATAATCCTCATTCAATCCTAGCCATTCATCACTCAATCAATATTGGTCCTTGATTTCTCTCATGAATTTTTTATAAATGAGAGGCCTTCTATCCCATTTGCATCTCTTCTCATCCTACTATTATGCTACTACATTTTCTATCTACTTCTTCCATAGCCTAGATTATATTTACCATATTCTCATCCTATCCATTTGATCTATTGTCTTATCAATCCTATCATCATGCTACTTGTATAAGAAACCACTTTCCTCCATCAATACATAAAAAGAGAAAATCAAGTGGATCTAGGGTGCACTCTAATTTAGCTCTATTTAAGGAGAAATAAAGGTTTTACGTGAAGGAATTGTGTGTGATTCATTATCTTCTATGTTATTTACCTCTAATCCATTTTCTTGTCTACAGATAGAATCAAGGAAAAAATATTACAACTCTAAGAATCTATCCAAAATATATCTCTAACACTTGCAAGCTCAACACTATGCTTTAATAAATAAATGTGGATCATTTAGACAAGAAAATCCTAAACCAAGTGTTATAACTCATTTGGGATCTTGAAACCTACTACTAAATTTTGATATGTGTAATTTTTATGGAAAGGTTCTATTGAATTGAATAAGTAAAATAGAGAATATGTTGATATAAATCAAACTCCAAGTGGAAAAAAGAAGACAATTGCATCCTTATATCTAGAACTAGAGTAAGTTATTTGGTAGTGATGGAAAATTCTTAGAAGAAGGGTCTCAATGTTAATCAAATAGTTTTTTTAAATTGATGAATTATAGTTGCATAAACATCATAGAGTAGAGAGAGAACTAATTAGACCGATTAGCCAAATTATGCCAAAAAATATTTGTAAAGGATTATATTTTTTAGCTATAGAATATATTATTGAAAGTGAAGATAATAATGGGTGAAAGTTTGAATAAATTTTATGGGAAGACTCAAGGATCGCATCCAACATTAGGTGTGGATTTTTAATCCAAGTTTCATATCTAATCCTATGGTCTTTATAAATGTATATTGGAGGAGAGAGCACTAGCCACCAAATGATAACTATTCAAAAGTATAAGAGATAGGAGTACTCCTACATATTCCATTCCTTACTATACTAGATTGACCTTTCTATAAATTAAAGAAAAAAGAGAAAGGGGTTTTTGATTTAATTATGAAAATAATTAAAACCAAGGACATACATGTAGAGAAATTAATATGTTCTACACTAAAGTTGAAAATGAAGACTTGGCAAGGAAGAATTTAATGAGGAGATAGGGGAATAAATTGAGTAAACACAGCCAACTATTCCTTTCCATACACTTTCAAGCATTAACACTCCACAAACCATTAAAAGGTGGTTTTTTTTTTAAAGGTGATAGTACTAATTAACTAAGGTAGTACTCTCAACTTAATCCATAGTAAATTAGCTATACATGCTTAAATTGTTTTGTTTTTATAACTTCAAAGTTTTAATTCATGATTATATATGGTGGAATAATTAGTTATTTTAGAATATGACATAGTATTAAAATTTGTATGAGTGAATACCAAAAATATAGTCATATGTTTTCCATTCCTATAGATGGAACTAACATTATTTTGGAAGTTCAATGGCTAACTACAATTAAGAATGAATTTATATGACTCTTTCATACATTTCCAAATAGAGGGTAGGGAATTTGAACTATGTGATGTGAAAAATCACCACAATTGGTGAGTTCTCTTTAGATGTAATATTTTCTAAAAATTGTGTGGATGGGAATACTGGTTGATTATTTTTAGTAGAGGCCCAACCAAAAAGGGGGTCTAAATTCCATACCTATAAGAACCTATGCAGAAAAAATCAATAATCTTGGAAGGTATGCCAAAATAATTTATTCCCAAAAGTGATCATGTTCATTCCATTCAACTATTTTTAGGGTAGAAACCACCTAAAACTATGCCTTTATAGGTAACCATATGTTTAGAAGAGTGAATTTTACAATATGGTTGAAGAGATGTTAGAAGAAGGTATTATCCATCATAGTTGAAGTGATTATTTCTCTTCATTGGTGATGGTATGCAATTAGAATGAAACTTGAGCAAGTGTCTAGACTCTAGAGAACTCCATAATAACTCCACCAAAGCTATGTTTCATAGTCTAGTCATTGATGATTTATTTTGATGAACTAAATGAAGATATGATATTACAAAAAATGATCCTAGATTGGGCTATTTTCAATTTAGAATTAAGGAATCTAAGATATTACCAAGATGGCATATAGAACTCATCAAGGTCATTATGAGTTCTTAGTGATGTCATTTGGTCATATTAATACTCCTTCTACATTTAAAATTTTGATTAATTTTATATTAATCCATATCTTAGAGGTTTGTATTATATTATCTTTGATAATATATTGATTTATAGAAAGACACCATAAGACCATTCACACCATATTGATCATGCACATTACAAATTCTCCAACAACATCAAATTTATGATAGACCTCCTAAGTGTTCTTTTGGACTCGAAGATATGGATTACATGGTTCACATTATATCTCATGAAGGAGTATAACTTGATCCAAAAAAATCAAGACTACAGTGGAGTCCAGTTGTCTTCTAAAATATCTAAGAATTTTATAGAACTTGTTGGATACTATAGATAATTTGTAAATATTTATGGTCACTCAACAACACCCCTAAAAGTAATTTAAAAAAATGATTTCCAATAGAATGGGGTAGCTAATACAACATTTGAGAGACTAAATGAGGCAATGTGTATAACTTTAGTTCTAGCTACTCTAGATTTTATGAAGATTTTTTGAGTAATGATGATTCAAAGAATGGGATAGGAACCTAGTTCTCACACAAGAAAGTAGACCTATTTCTTTTGAAATTCATTAGTTCAAGGGTAAGATTCAAATAAAACCTATTTATGAGGAGGTAAAGGTAGCTATTTTCATGGAATCAAATATTGGATCCCATATCTAATGAGTACACACTTTAAAGTAAAGATATATTATTATAGCTTAAAATATTTCGTAGATTAGTGGGTAATGGGCCATTAAGATGTTGGGATATGACATTGAAATCATATATAAGAGAGGGAAGGATAATGAAGTGGTTGATTCTTTATCTAGAAATGATGATAAGGATGAGGCGGTATTATGTGCCATTTTAATATTATAAGTGGACTAAGTGGAAGAAATGAGATCAACATGAAAAATAATATTGCTATATTAAATTTCATTCAATTATTGCATAATGAATATGAGATGCTCAAATAATTTTTATTTTAAAGGATATTCTATGTGGTATTAAGAGAGATTGTGCCTATGCAATAATTCCACCCTTAAAAAAAATTATATAGGAACTTCATGATTTTGTAGTTAGGGGTGAATCACGACTTTTGATGACATGCAATAAATCAAGCATGATTTATTTTCAAAAGGGATTAAACCTAGTAATGCTAAAAAATTTGGTAGAATTTCTACTACATGTCAAAAAATAAAGGTGATTTATTTAAGACCCCTTGTCTTTTATAACATTTGATTATTCCTAGCCAATGATGGGAAGACGCTTCCAAAGTTTGAAGTAAGAGTGTCATTATAGTAGTTGTAGATAAGTATGCCCATTTTTGTACACCATCTCATCATTCTAGAACAAGTATAGTGGAAAAATTCTTTATGGAGAATATACAAAGTTACATTGTACCCAAAAGATTATTGCAAGTGACATGATCCTATTTTTACTAGTAATTTTTGAACAAATTTAAATTCTCTTAAGTGGGTATTTAATTGGCTTGTAACTCTCCATACTATCTCCAATTAAATGAGAAAATTGAGGTAGTCTATAAGTCCTTGGAGGGGTATGCACATTATTTTTCTTCAAATAAGTAGTCTTAATAGATGGCTTATATATCACTAGAAAAATGGCAATACAACACTTTCATCAATAGTATTTCAAAAATGTCATCTTTTATGGCATTATATGAATACCATCCCCCATCAATCACATTATTATTGAAGGTTACACCAAGTATTTAGGCCATGAAAATTTACACTAATCGTTAACAAGTAGTTTTAGATCTTGAATAGAATTCAACCATAGCACAAAATCAAATGAAACACTAAGTTGTCAAACATTGTAGTGAAAGTAATTTTGGATTGGGATATTTAGTCTTTTTGAGGTTGCAACCATATAAATAATTGTCCTTGAAACAACATAAGAGGAATACCAAGATCTCATCTAAATATTATGGTATATATTATATTTTGTAGAGGATTGCCAATGTAGCATACAAGATTGAGTTATCTCCAAAAATTAAAAAAATACATCCAATTTTTTTATGTCTCATGTTTACAAAAGGTTATTGGTCAACAAATCCCTACATAAACGGCGTTCCCTAAGTTAGATTAAATGAAAGAGTAATCTTGGATCCTAAGTCAATTCTCCAAATACACACAAAGAAATTAAGGACTAAGACAATCAAAAAGTACCTCATTCAATAAAAGAATTTACCTATTGAAGATGTCTTATGAGAAGATGGATATTTTATGCAAAAGCATCCACATCTAATCAACATCAAGAACAATGTTTGTGTGAAGGGTGAGGCATTCTATACCCTTAACCTATAGTGTGCATGAGAACCTATGTAGTTAACTTGTGGTTAGAATAAACCTTAGTTAAGTTATATGATCATTTATATAATGTAATATAGGTAGCTAGGTTGGCCAAAGTGATATGTACAACATAAGTATGACATATATAAGAGATAGTTGGTATTTTATTATCATCTTATTGTAAAAAAAAAAAAATCTTATTGAAGACTTTGGAGTTTTGCCCCTTGAAGTGATTTAATAGTATCAAATATTTTCCATATATTGTCAAAGATCAAAAGAAAGATACCTTGGGAAATATGAAAAAGTAAATGTTAGGTGAATAGTTAGCAAAATTATAGAAAGTATATTAATAATTTCAAATGTGCTTTCTAATTCATACTACTATATATATTTACCAATTATTGCTTTAGGTGCTCGTGTTTTTGTGTTGTTTGTTGGTGGGTTGTTACATTTTCTTTCAATTAATCCTTGTTTAATAAGCATAATATGATTGATTTTGACCGTTTAACCACAAGAGAATATAAGCATGTGAAATGAAGTGGAAAAACACCTATTAAATAAATAAATCAATCAACTTTTAAATGTTATAGATGCTATTATCTATGTTGGGATCTAAAAAAATAGTACCCAATAACATCCAAACTAGTAAAAAGACTAAAAGTAAAATATAACTTGAATCTCAAATAAACAAAATTAAATGTAATCTAGAAACATGATTAGAAATAGTTTATTTTATTTATTGAATTAAGAAAAGAATCTTTACCAAAATGTCAAAAAAAACATCAACGTACATAATAAGAAAAGTACTAAAAGCGGCTCCCAAAGGATAGAAAAATTCAAGGCATGCATCTCCACGCATCTTTATATTCCTTATTCTAACTTGCAATTATCTTATATTATATACATCGACAAGCTAGCTATTTGTGGGAGCGTTTGTCCTATTGCATCATGCAACTCCAATGGAATATGAGGCCCCCTTTGAGCAGCTTCATTCCATGCATCTGGATTGAGTACGACCCTCACAAAAATATGGTACACATGATGATTCCTCTACTCTAATGATATTGGAAGCAGATTTCCATGTGCCTGGTCCACCTCAATATCTATGAATGGTTTGGAAGTAAGTGCAGCGACCATTGTTCCACATTAAATTAGCTGTCATCTCCTCTACAACTACTACCAATCTCTCCTTCCCATATTAACTTGGTACTTGTCAAAGTAGTTACTCCTGAACAACTACCCTGGTTGGACTATTAGCTCTCAACTGCTGGCTACACCATATATACCCCAAACCAAGATAAAGAATGACAGTTGCCAAGTCGCCTAATGTTCAAACTATTGCTATCACCCCACTTGACCTAAAAGCCTTGGGAAGCTAATGTCAAAACACCCCACTTTCCTTTATAATGAGCACACAACAGTTAAGCTTGGTTTTTTTATCTTCTCTTGTTGTTTTTCTTTTTCTCTTTCTCTGTGGGGTCTGTATAAACTCCCAGGGTTACAATTCAATAACTTTGTTGGATTGTATTCTTTACGGATTGTGTAGAGAGAAGATGGTATGGCAGAGGCAGGCGAGTGGAAGGAAGTAATGGGCAAAACAAGCAAGTACAGTACAGGTGCACGCTTCTTCAATAATTCAAACCCAACTCCATTCTCATCTCTTTCTCTAAGATTGACAGGAGTAAGTTTGGATAAGCTTTTTAGGATTTGGTTTGCCTCTTCAACATATAAATTAAGATTTTAATAAACAGTAGAAATTCTCCCTTCCATGTTATCATTCATCAGTGTTCTTTTATTATAGAAAGGCATTCAAATCATTTTATTTAGTTGTTGAAAAAATTAGTTCAAGGTTTTCAGCTGTTTCATTAATATTTTTATTAATATACTAAAATAAAACACAATGAATGTTATTGAATAGTACCTCTGAACTGCATGACAACAAACCAGTTTCATTTTAAGGGTCAGTGAGGCAAATCCTTAATCTTGAATGAGACTTTTTTTTAGCAAACTATTTTATGACAGCATTTATTAGTGGATTTATTAGTGACATGTTCTTTCTAATATAATTTCATTAATTTAAAAAAATGCAAGTGTATAGTTTTTAATAATTGTTATTGTATCTAAAATTTCTCAGTGTTTAGTTCATATATATATATATATATATTAAAGTAATTTCATTTTATATAAAAATAATGATACATTTATCAAAATTATATTTATTTATAAAAAGTGATACATTATTTTTTTGAAAAATTTATTATAATAATTTAAAAAATAAAAATTAAGGAATTTTCTTCATTGTAAATATATAAATCAAAGAATTAATTATTAATATGAACTTTTGATTATAAGAAATATTTGTCATGGAAAATCTAAGTTAGGTAATATTTATTAAAATGAGATTATAAAATTAAGAAATCATTAAATAAATATCAATTAGAATCTCTTTATTTGACAAGGAAATTCTTTTCTAATATGTCATAGATTACCTTCATTTAAACTATTTTAAGGAATGGTTTCTATTTTTCATAGAATCCTACTCATACTCACAAATCTATTCTTACTAACCTAGACTTTTCTATCTCTTTGCATATACTAAATTTTGATTGAGTTTTAATAAAATCAAATTAATACTTTAAGGTTATTCTCCAATTCATGCACTAGTAATGCCCCTTTTTACATGAGACTCTCTGTTTTACTTTAAAATTTTCTGCCATAATATTTGCCCTCCATATGATAATAAATTATCCCCTTTTATAAATATTAAAAATAATGTTCTATATTCTACTACGAATCTTAGTGTTATAGTAATTGAAATATCTTCTCTATCACTTCTTTGTCATTGTATAGAATGCCAAAATAAATTATACCTTTCTATTGAAAACATTTTTTTTTTTTTTTTAAACAAACAATTCCCTTTCATTTGTTAGGGTGAGATCTTTAAAAATGTTCATACCCATGGGAACCATAGAATTTTGAAAGGGGGTGTTTTATAATTTATTTTTTAATATATCAAATATAATTTTTTTAGCTAATTATTATTTCAAAAAGATAAATTTCTATTTTAATAAAATTCTATACATAGAATGCGAACTTTTTGTAGATAATACTTACAATATTATCAATTCAATTTCATTTCATAATTTTTAATAAGAAATAAGTGTAACATATGTATATACATGTGAGCAATTTTCTTTACCAAGATTAAAATAGTAGATGAATAATTTAAAAGAATAAAGATTTTAAAGTTTGGATCACTTGTACAATTTCAATAATTTTATAAACAAGTTATAATAAGATATTTAAATTTATAAATCAAAAGATTAAATAAATATATTTAATACATTAACATATTCTCCTTACAAAATTTTATTTAAAATTATTAAATTCTATTTCTTTAAAAACTTTAAACAATATATAATTGTAATTTAGAAAAAATAAAAATAAATTATTTTAAGATAAATAAATTAATATTTAAAACATAAATCTCCCTTATATTTTAATATTTGATATTTATCTTAAAATTTATTCACTTAAAAATTATATTTATCCTCTACATTAATACTTATATTTTTTAATTTTTATCTTTCTTTTGATTTAACAATTATTTTATCTCTATATTTTTTAATTTTTAATTTTCTTTTAATTTAACAATTATTTTATCCCTTAATTATCCATATCTTATGTTAATATCTACCCTAATAAATTTTTATTGACTTTATTTTTTAATTAAAAAACTATTCTTTTATCTTTTATTTATTTAAATTTTTTACTTAAAAACTATAATAAAGATAGTATGATATAAGTTTATGTTGATAATTATAAACTCATAAAGCAACTGGAAGAGATTATGGCTACATTTGATAAATTGGATATAATAAAAAATAAGAAATTATCCATCTTAAATATTATTAACATAAATTAATAAAGATTTATACTATAGTAATTTATTTTATTCAATTGTATATAATTTACACATAAATATTATACACCAACTATCACAAAAAATATATCTATATGTTAGTTTACATGAAAATAAACAAAAATAAAAATAGATAAAATCAAGATAGATGAATTGAATTGATTTTGATATATGGAGTTAAATTTATAGGTCACAATAAAGTGTGGTGATGTTGTATGAAGTGATGCTTGAGAAAAAATATAAGAAAACATTTTTTTTATTAGATGGAGTGGAAAATACAAATAAATATGATGTGATCAATTGGGTTAGGTGGAGAAAAATAGATAAGATTGCAAATATTTGATGAATCAATAATAAAATAATAATAATGATGTTTGGAATTATAATTATCATTATTCCTTTAATGCTTATTTTAGTACAATGCCTAAAATTTCTCATTTTTACAAAATTTTCTTTTTTATCCATTGATTTAGTAAATATGTTGGCATGCTAGTCACTATTTTTTTTAAACTATAATTCAACTTGGTCTTTTCACAATATTTTTGATAAAGTGATTTGAGATGTCAATATGCTTAGTTTGACCATGCAAAATTAGATTTTTTGATATGGTAATTGTAAAATTATTGTCCAAATAAATAATCATTGCTCCATTTTATTCATGCATCAAATCTACTAATATTATCTTCAACAAGATTTCTTGACATGTTGATATCACTATTGATAGTGAAAACTAATTCTTTGAAGACCAATAAATTACACATGGGTGATCCCACAAAGCTAGTTTACAATTTCTGAGAGGAACTGATTTTTGCTGAAATCACATATTTTTAGAAAATATAATGATTTAAGCCTTTAAAAGCTCCATTTTAAGGATTCAAATTGAAGAGGGTTTGATCAAACCACCTTAGATCAAACCCCCTTGGATAGAACTTCACTAGTTTTAAACATAGGTTTTTCACCGAAAATCAAGCTCTTTGTTTTGCACATGTGGAAAAATAGAAAATTATCAAAATATTTTTTTTCTAAATATGTTCGTGCTGGGTATTGATGTCCTTGATCCATTAAAAAAAATTAAAATGAATTTCGATACATACAGAAAAAGTTATGTTGTATACAGTCCGCCTATGTCTGAATTGCAATTGGTTTGACTTTGAAACTCAATTAAGGAAAAAATATTCAATAAAAAACTATCTGACCAAATGAAAGTGCTAGATATCAGAGTTAAAAATATAAATTCTAAAAAATTAGAATTTTATCCTTCATACAAAAAAAGTTATGTTGTATACAGTGAGCGTGACTTTTTAAAAATGTTATTTTCTGAAAAAAACTAGTTTTCGTGGGAGATGGAAAAAGAAGTGCAATCTTATTCCAAAAAAATTGAAAAAAATATTTTTAGAATCTACAGACAAAATGTGATGAGACTCTAGTTTGCATCATCTTCAAATTCCTCACGGTTTAGCTGCTATAGGTGCCCGAATGTGAAGATTTAGTTAAAAATAATAATTACAATGTACAGTTTGGCCAAAAATTGTAAACCACTATTGTGGGATTACCCACATGATTCCAAGTTTAGTACATAATTTGAAGTGCCATTTTATCATCAATACATTCTATCCAATCATTTCAATATATCAAACAAATCCAAATTTACCATTTGATGTATAATAATAAAATTGATTATGAAAAGAACATACCTAAGTAATCCTTTCTCTACATAGTGCTGGTTCCCAAAGTTGTAACTACACCAATACTAAAGTCAACACAAAACCTAGGGATAGGGAAAATCAACATAATATGATGAGTTATAATTAAATTAAACAATGACAACAATTAAGTAATGAATAAGAGGAGTGAAGCCTCTTCTTCTTCTTTAGGCTCTACTGGGCTAGAGGGGTGTTTTCTAAGGTTGCACATTATATGAGTAAAGAGAAATAGGAATGCACAATTAATTTTATAAAATGAACCATGTCCTAATGCACCATGATAATCCTATATTTATCATTAAGCCTCAAGGTTCACTTGTGTGGAAACCTCGTTTAAGTAAAAAAATGTGTGCATGTAAATTAAGATACATAGGCTATTTTACCTTCATTATGTATTCAAATAAAGACTTACATAATACACAATTTTAAGATAATCAACACTAAAAAACCACATAAAAATCATCCTAATTTAAATTTTCTTATAATGCCTTTGTGGGGTGAAATGGACTTACAATATTGGTGGGATAGTAATCTAATGTAATTTGATATGAATGATTCTACATTTTTAATATATGTTGGTGTGATGAGAGTATAGATTATTGTAAATTGGTTCCTTGATCCAAGTAGGGTGGTAAGGTTTGATTTAACAACCAAGATAACAAGTGTATACAAAATCCAAAAGAGTTACAACATAATGAGAATGAATAGACCAATGCCCAAGTTTTACATTCACATAAATATGATAGGCTATATGCATGGAAAATGCAACACCAAAATATCACAACATTAAATATGAAAAATAATTCAACAATCCACTAAAAAATGTATTTTTTATAATATAATGAAAAGATGTATTTTAAATCTTGAAATTTTTTTTATAATATTTATAGTGATAAAATAATCAGGAACAACACTTAAGATAACAATTTCAACTAGAGGAATAGATTATGTTCCTAAAGTTATATCTAAAGCTCATAGAAAAATTCACATTGATAATGACGACTATACATTTATAAATTATCACGAAAATTTAGGGTTCAAGAATGAACTTAAAAATGGATTTGAAACCCAAACCTATAATTTTACAACCCTATGTCTAATACAAAATAAAGAATACCATTGATTACAATGTTTATGATATTTTGTCCTTTAAGCCAACCAAAAATGTCTTTTACATTTTTATTTTATCTATATATCATTCCAACTTCATTCTCGAAGGGAAGAATCAAAGGTAATACTTGTAATCTTGTAGGTTATACATGCCTATTACATCATGCTAACATGTCACACATGTTCATTACATTAACAACCACACAATGTTGAATTTATATCCATGCCCATGAAGGATCCTTTGTACTTCCATGCATTCAAAAAATATTCCAAGTTAAATCACATCCATATGGTGGAATTAATATTATGTCAATACATACAAGAAGGTAGATGTTGACTTCTATTGGAACAGTGAAGTCTAAACGTTACAAGAGGAGTAAGGATGTATGTTAGGGAGAAGAATCATTATAGAAAAATATTGGAGTGCAAGTTGCAGAAGGAGAATATTATGGAGAAGGGAAGAATTTCTATAAGAAGTAGGTACTTACAAGGGTATTAAGGCTATGTAGAAAAATCTTAGCCCACCCAAAATGGAATACTATAGATCTATGTTGAGCACTAAAGTAGAAAAAAAATGTGCAAAGGATACATGAGGAGGACATGTACATAGAGGATAAAATTCCATGTGCAAATGGAAGTGTAGGAGTGGGGGGGAATTAAAAGCTAGAAATGTGGGGTGGGGGCCCTAGCTCGGTTGGCTAAATCGTTCCTGCTGTAGGAGGTTGGTCACGAGGTCTAGTCTCCCCCACTCCCGTGGTACCAAAGGGCGTGTCGCGCCAGCGCCACCGGTCACATTAAAAAGTTTACCAAGTGCACTGCAGTTTATAGGGGGTCATGCTACCCAATTCCTGCAGTCTAATAAAAAAAAAAAAAAAGATGAAGCTAGAAATGCATACAAATTAAAGGCCATCTTGATGCCTAAAATTTAATTTTTTAGTTTATTGTGGATCCTATGATCTAATAAGAAGATTTATTTTTTAAACATGCAAATTACAAGCTAGGCTCTAAAATCCATCTAGAAAGACACTTTAAAACGACCACCCTATGCATGAAGAATTAGCATCAAGGTATGAAAAAGGATAGGAGAGGCATGAAACATAACATAGAGCATGACTCTATTACTTAGGTCCATTAAAAAAATTAGAATGGTTAATAATGATTGGAACAATGAGGAATATGGGTAACATTGAAGGTATATGACATTAAAATAAGTGGCATTACAACACAAAAAAAGGATTATTACTTGTATTTTGAATAAATATTAATACCTAGCACTCAACACCCCTGTTTCCTACACCATTTATCCTTAAGAGAGAACCCGTTGCTTATATTTCCTCCCTGGAGAAGTCTTTTGTACTAATCAAAGGAGGAGCCTCTTCATCTTATCCATTCTTACCCACCATCTCATTGAATTCCTTCTAGAAGATCTTGAGGGCCCTAAGAAAAATTTATGTAGTGAACTGCCACCCCTTTCCAAAATTGACCTCATGAAGGTTGACCGGTATTGTGCCATCTTCAACCAACTTTAGAAACTTTTCCTTGGATATCTAAATCATCAAATCCACCTGCATAGCAATACTAGAGAGGGTGAGTCTTTTTAAAGACTTAGTAAGTGCACGCTTGACCCCATTAAATTTATTTTTTTCGAAATATACCATAAAATTTTAGTTGAAACAAGAACCCAAAACAACATTTTTTCTTTACAAAAAAATTTAGAAAACAACAAAATAATTCTATTATGCCTTATATTATTGTTATTATCCCAAATGCATTGATTATGACAAACAAGATTCCATACTTCCCTTGCAAAAAGAAAGTCAAAGAATATATGATTCACTATTTTTGGCACTCTACATATGCTGCATATTTGTATATCTTCAGATCTGCACTTAATCGACAGTCTCTACAATGTTAGAATCCATCGAAAGCAAGCTTTCTTTGGCTCCAACACTCTTGACCAGGAGTACTGGAGGATTTTTTCCCACTCATTTTTTCCAGGATTGGCTTTCCAAATCTGATTTAGATAGTTGCAAATATCTTGATGGTTGGTAAGGGTATTATACACCATCTTTACACTTAGCTTGGAAAGTTAGAGCCATCGCTCCACCTATAATCTTTGTATTACTTTGAGTCGACCACATGATTGGTATTCACAAGGACATCTTTATAGGACTATTTTAGTGAGGAGTAAGTTCTCTAGTTATTCATTGGTAGCATGAACTCACTGCTAATCTGCTGCTAGTGTTTCATTCCGTTTTCATCCATGACATCCACAAGGTACTTAACCCCCTTGATTTCCCATGCCTTGCCTGAACAACCCTACTTTAGGGCCAAAGGTTTTCCATTATGGCATGGATTCCACCATATGGACTTGTGAGGAAAGACTGTGTTGTCTGAGAAAGCCTAAGAGTTTTGAATGTGACCATTTATGATCTCCCATGCCTTCCATAAAATTTTGAAGACAACAAACCCCTCGTGCCTTATTAGATGTTACAAAAAATGAGGTCAAACAATGGTAACCTTTTCCAAGCCTTTGCATGCTTTGGCACACCCCTTTCAATATTTCTCCTAACCAAGACTTTCCAAGGTTCACCACCCTCTAGGGCTTTATAGATCCATTTTGAGGCCAATGCTATGCCTTGTAATTTTAGATGTTTTAGCCCCAACCCTCCTTTGGTATTTCTTAGACAACACCACTCTCATTTTATTGCATGCTTCTTCTTCTTTCCTTTCCCATCCGACCACGGGAAACCTCTAATATTTTTCTGAATTTCCTCTACTTGGTAACTACAAAATAACTAGATAGAGGCAAAGTATAGACTATATGAACTAGGAATTTTTTGACAAATTTGTATTCTCCTAGCCAAAGAGAGAAACTATTTATTCCATTTGTTGATTTTCTTGTCTATTTTCCCATGGATCCAAAGCCACATCTCCCTTAGGTTGGGGCTGACCGTAAAGGGTATACCGACGTACCTAACTTGTTTTTATGGGCCACCGCACTACATGCCATATTTCACCAGCCAATTTGGGGGTTCCTCTTTCCACCCAAGCATGATTGATTTAGCAACAAATATTTTAGCTCCAGATGCAACACACAAATTGTCAAGCTTTGTCATTAAATTGGAAATATTACCTTCCTCTAGGATTTGAAACAAGGCTATATCATCTATGAACTAAATATTGAGGAGGTCCTCCTAATTTGGGAGAGAGATTCCTTTTATTCTAGGTGTGCCCCTGTCAACTCTGAGAATGAAGTGCAAGGCATCTGTAGTAATCACAAATAGGGCGAGAGCCAAGGGACAACCATGTATGATGGACCTTTCCAAGGAAAAATCCTCTATAAGAGCCCCATTGATGTCATCTTGAGCTACTACATCCCTGAAGAGGGTGGACACCATCTTACATAACACATTCAAGAAACCAAAAGCCTCGAGCATTAGGCTGATGAAGTCCCATTCCACCCTATTATATGCTTTTTCAAAATCAAGCAGTACCATTAACACCTCTTGGTTTGTTACCTTTTCCCACTCCATGGCCTCCCAACTAGTAATTAGGTTCTCAAGGATATATATGCCTTTGATAAATCTTGTTTGAGTGTTATTTATAAACTTTGGTAGGATATTCACTTGTCTTTTAGCCAACAACTTTGCAAGGATTTTATAGGAGACATTTAGCAAGGTTATTGGTCTCCAATTATTTACTAGAGACTTATCTCCTTCTTTGGGCGGTAGTTTTATAATGCCTTTGTTGATGTTTTTCCCAGAGAGCCCTTTACTTAGGCCTCATTATACACCTCATACAGGTCATCGACAATCCAGTCCTTGAAGATCTTGTAGAATTTTATAGGTATCCCATCTGCACCTGATGATTTATCATTCTACAAAGAACTGATTGCTTTTTATATTTCCTCCTTTGATATATCTTTACCCAGTTCTAGGGCTTCCTCCTTTGCTATCTTCTCTAGAACTATGCCTTTTATCATCCCCCTTGCATTAGCACCTCTCTCCCTTTGGCATTCAGAGGTGAAAAGGATTTTGTAAAATTTTTAGAATTGGGTCATGATGCCCTCTTTATCTGTGATTGTCTTTCCATCATATTGGACCTACTCAATGTGTTCCCTAAAGTTCTTCTCCCTCAAGAACCTAAAGAAAAATTTTGACCCCTTGTCCCCACTCTCTAACCAGTTGAGCTTGGACCTCACTTTAAGCCCTTCAATTTTGAAGTTTTGAAGACTCCTCAAAGCCTCCTTAGTAGATCTGAGCCTATTTCCAAGCTCCTCATCCTCAAGAGATTTTTGCAGACAAGACTCAGCTTGAAATAGTTCTTCTTGTAAGAGACCCTATCTTCTCCTTCTATCCAAGGCTTTTTTCCTTCTAATTATTTAAAATAAAGATTTACAACCTCTGGTGTTTAGATCCCACCTTTCAATGGCACTCAAATTCTTATACAATCCCTAATTGTTCTTCTTGAGAGACACCACAACATCCAAACAATCGTTGTCTTGAAGAAATTTTGTATTCAAAATGAACCACTCCCCCCTTTTCCTCTTAGTTCTACCCCCTGATTTGAGTAGAAACCTTGCTTTTATAGGGTGGTGATCAAATAGGGTGGAGGGATGCACTTCCACTTTACACCCATCCCCTTAATGTATCTGAAATGAAAAAAGTCATCATTTAGGTAGAATTTTTCCAAACGGCAATATATTCTTTTCATACCTTTTTGAAAGTTGCACCATGTGAACCAAATATTTGGGAAGTCCTTCTTCTACCCTTGAATCATATCTACTAGGTTGATCTTTGCTTTCATTTTTTCCCAAAATAATTTCTCGTTCCCTTTCCATTCCATATCAATTCCCACAACTTTATCTTCTTTATTTTCAATCATGTTAAAATCCCCACCTAGGATCCATGGTATATTTTCCAAGTTGTAGAGCCAATTCCAAAGCTTAATCCTTTCATTATGCTCATTTGGGGCATAGATAGAGCACACCCTAAAGGTTTGATCCTCTAATGTTAGCTTGATCCACACCGCCCTATTGCATGGGGAGGCCCCTGAATTGGAGACAAGGTGGCTCCACTTGTTAGATAGAACAATGGAAGTCCCACCCTTACCCCTTTCATGTTGAGTGGCATCCTTCCATATGCACTGAAGAGTAGTTTCAAGTGAAATCCCTGTTGATTTGAGTTCTTGAAGCAAGACCACATCCTTGTTTTTGCATTTTCCAATGAATCTTCTAACCTCATGATTTCTGTTAGGGGATTCTAATCCCCGCACATTCCAAGAAATGAAGTTAAGAGCCATCAACACTAGTCGGAGGGGCAACATATTTTCCCTACCTAAAAGCATCAAAACATTTGGGCACCTTGGTCTCAGTCTCTACCCTTTTCGCCACCAAGCTTGCAGAAACCACACCTATCTTTTTCCTTTTGGCTTGTTCTAGATTACCCTTCCCAATTGGAATTAAATACCCTTCATCTTTCCTTGGCCTGCCGGACCTCCTTTTTCCAATTGAGGGTGGTCTCCATCCTTTAGCACCTTATTATAAAGAGGGGAAAAAGGTAGATTGGTAGCCAAACTCCCTTCCTCTAAGAGAAGCAACTCCTTTTCCCCTTCACCACTAGCATCCCCCCGCCTATACTCACCTCAAAACCATCGGTTGATTGCTTGTTCGAGACCATGGGGTCAGTTTCTATATCCAACTCCCCCTCAACAACAACTTTCCCAACACCCAGTCCACTGATGATAATAAGTTGGGAATCTACAGGAAAGGCCCTGGTTTCAAAGGCAGAAACAATGTCCTTCACTTTAACTGGGCTTGCCTTATCTATCTTGACCCCACTTGTATCCTCTTTCATCTTATGTAGATCAAAAGAATATTCCTTAGGGCCAATGTTGCAGGAATCCCCACTCTCCATAACTTGCCCTCTTAGCTTATCAAGTGTAAGTTGATGGGCATTCTTCCAAACCTGAGCCACATTGGCATCCTGAGGCAAGCTGGTAGAAGGGCCAGTGGTTGCAACAAGTTCCCCTTCAACTGGAGGGACCTAACACTTAATGCCATTTTGACCCCCCTTTTCAGAATCCATGCTTTCAGATGCTTCTTCAACAAACTCCTCAGAGAACTATGAGGAGTAGTCAGACATCACCTCTCCCATTAGGGTGTCCTCTTCGGTGTGATTTTCTCCATTAGAATAATCCTATGGGGTTTTGAATTATTTAGTTACTACTCCCCATATTTCAATGATATATTTGGGTAGAGCTTCTATCTTGTTTAGCTCAGAGTTTAGGGTTTCCACAAAATTAAGGATTCTTTCATCATTTTCCATGTTCTTGTTGTTTTTCAGGGTTTTCAAATGCTGTCACTTGAGAGGAGCTGCCATTATCAACATTATTTTTTAAAGATTTGTTTGAGAAATCACAACCAGTTTTCATATTATCACTTGAGCTACCACTACCACCCTTAACCCTAGAGCAACCTTCTCCATCCATTCAACCCCTGGAGTTGAGCAGGTTATGATCCCCAGCCATAATGCCTACCGAGAGTTTTGGGTGCACATTTTTATTTCTTATCAAAAGGAAATTATTTCTTAGATGCACCTCTTTGTGACATAAATAACAAGAGTTCAAACCCCTGAGAATTTCAAGAGCACAGTCTGTGCTTCCAAACCCTAAATTTAGTCTCAAAATATTCAAAACGTCAACTCTGGGGTCTATTATTTTAAGTACTTCATTTAAGAAATTATTTAAAAAATTTGATTTAACATCAAATTGATATACTAACCACTAAAATTGTGTTTTTAATGCCAATATAGTCCTTGTGATATCAAATATCACTTAAGAGAATATGTTTCATTGTAATATATACCTAGGTGTTGGGAGAAGCATTTATCTACTGATCTTGCTTTGTGTCTTTCAATAGATCAATCAAATTTATGGTTTTTTAGACCCATTTTTTTCTAATAAAATCCCTGTTTGGTGGAGGATATATCAACTACCATTTCCTGTTTCATTCAATGAAAAACTACCTTCATTTATGGCTTTAAACATACTTCATGTTTTACAATATCTTCAAAAAGTCTTAGTTTTACTTGAATATGAAATAATAAATCAAAATCATAATGTAATTAAGACTAGTAGTTCCTTCATAAATTTATTTTATATATTTTATGAACATTATATGAGGATTCAAACTTGGAGCAATTGATAATGAATGTGCGGAAGTAGAAACTAGGCTATTATTTGGGCTAGTAAGATGGAGCATCTTTTCTTCTAATAATTGTTGGTTTTCCTTAATTTAGATTTTCATTCCATCTCCATGCTTACTTTTTAGAAAAAAAATCATCTCAACTAACTATCAAGTTCTCTATTATTAGATTATATAACCTATAACCCTTTGTCTCCTCATTGTAGTCAATAAGATATTTTTTCCACTTTTATCATCATTTTTCATCTTTTTGATCCACTATAATAGAAACATAAATCCAACCAAACACCTTAAGATGAGCCACAAAAAGGTTTTTTCTACCCATGTCTTGTAAGGAGTTATATTTATTACACATTTTGTCAAATATCTATTTGAAAATTAAACACAAGTAGCTATTATATTTCATCCTAAGAACTATTTGAAATACCATTGACCTTATTCATTGTTTTATCCATCTCCACAATTGTACAATTCATTCATTTAGCTACTCCATTTTATAAGGGGTATAATTTGTAATTACGACTTTAAAAGTCTTTATTTTTTTAAAATATTAAAATTCATTTGAAGTGAATTATAACTATCTATCTATAAATAAAGTCTTCAAGGAAAAATCATTTTTTTCTACATTAGTTTTAAATTGATCAAATATAGAAAAGGCTTCTAAATTTTCTTTAAAATATATACCCAAGTTCTTCTACTAGAGTAATCAACAAAAAATACAAATATATAACTTATTTTATTGAGTGATAAGGTCTACATTGGCACACAAATATTCAAATGCACTAATTCAATAGTTACCAAAATAGAATAAAAATATGGACATAGGCTTCTCAAAAAATTATTAATTTTTTAATCAATTAAATTATCTCCATAATATCTAATTTTATTTAATAAGCCTATTATAATAACATAATAAGTATGTGGATAATAAGGGGATGAATGAATCATGTATATCCCATACTAAGAGAATGTATCAACGAAACCATGGGATTTAAAACATATTGCACTATCAAAACTAGTCTTGATGGTACACCAAGCCTCATGATGATATTATTCAATTAAAAAAAACAATATTTTTTATGTAGCATTTCTCGTAGAGATTCACTCAACCCATTTGATGAAGTAGATGGTAGCCACCAAATATTGATTTATATATATTTTTACACTTTTCATTTATCTCCCCATAATGTCTATACCTTACTACTAGAATGTAGCATCTAATTAAATGGAAGTGATAAGGAGTGCACCTACAAAATTTATCTTGCTAGATAATTTTAAATGTGCATCACATAATTTAACAAGCTTGGCTACATATTGGAATAACATGGGCTGTCAATATACTACTCTCAAAATATTATGATTAATAGTAGTAAACATAAAAATCCCATTACATAACCCTTGGTGGCAAATTCCTAGATAACCATTTTCAACTACATTTCTAGAGAATTGAGTACATCATCAAAGTTTCTCCACATTAAACTAAAATTGGAGAAACACATACCTTTCAGATGTCAACTTTAATGTTTCATTTTATTCATTACCCAAATATAGAGGAAAAGCTAAGATACTATAAATAAAAAATGATGTCCTTATACCAAGGAAAATATTCCAATCAGTAAGGAGAAAGAGGGGTTAAAGTCAACCTAATGCAGTTCATCTACATCCAAATTTATATTATCCATTAACCTAGAAAGGCCTTGAACTATTACCAACTTGGTTGTCTTCACCTCTAATTCATATAATCCTAGATATTTTCAATCCATGTATACAGTTTTCTTGATGCCTCCTATTCTATAAATGTATCTCTAACTATTTCATGTAGCATGAAAGTATTGAACTTTTCTCTGACCAAATATGATATAAATATTTTTATTGCATTAAGAAGAGTATAGGCATGCTTCTTCATGATGGATTATTTTAGTTTAGAATTTACCAATCATTTTATGAAGAAAGCTATTGATTTTTCATAACTATCTTCATTCTTTTGTAACAAATCAATATCAATAGTGTAAAATATTCAAAGGAAAATAACTATAAAAGATTTTAATAATGTAGAATTTACAGAATTGTGCCCTATTGAGTGCATATTTTATCTCCTCAAAGTAATTAATTGATTCATTATCCTAACTATCTAACCTCCCCTTCTTTATTACCATGACAATGGAATTTGTTCTCTTCAAAGTTAGGAAAAAATCTCCTAATGAAGTTTATCTACCCAAAATATGATTGGGCTACCTTGACTATCTTGGGATATGAGATGAGGTCAATATCTTTGAATCATTCTAAATCCACCCTCATTCCATCCTTGGACACAATATGTCCAACAATATTTCCATCTTCTATCTCTAATATATATTTCTTAGGGTTCAAAGAGATATTCTACTCTAAACACCTATGGAAGATCAACTCCAATTGTTTGTAATGATTGTTTTGGTACTTGTACTATGTGAAGGTAAATTGGTTCATCCCAGAATGAATATTTGAAATCAGTAGCTACCTTTAGTGAGTTATGTTTCTTCAGAGAACTTCAAAAAGCACATACTACTATGCCATAAAGTAGAATCAGACATAGTTTATTTCCCACCATTAATCCTTAGAGGAAAGTTCATGCAAGTTTAGATCTTCCAAGATCAATGAGTTTCAACAACATGCATTAAAAAAATTCAATAAACATCAAAGATTACAAAAAAAGACATGAACACAAAGATTTACATGGGGAAAACCCTTTCAGGTAAAAAACCCCACACTCCAAAATCATAGATCCATTGTATTATTCAACAAAAAAATACACAGTTACAATACAATTTTAGGCTCTAAGCCTTTACATGGTGACCTACATCCTATTCCATTTGGAGAAAATCTAGCAATGTAATCCTTGTGAATTCAATCTCTCTCTCTCTCTTATCATCTCTAACATGGAAATAATATATATATATATATCATCACTAGAGGCTCCTAGAATAGAATATTCCATCTCCATATCCTCTTAGATTAAAAATCTGCAATAAAGGAGAAAATCCACAACTTATAGCTTAACCTGCTAATCTAGATAACTGAAAAAATTTAACATGCATGAGTTCTCATTCAACTTGCCAATCACAAACTAAGCTTATCCTTATGATAGCTGTACCATCCCACATAGATAGGAGAAAATACTTATCTTGGGCACCTAAGGATAATAAAACCAAATTTATTTTTTTTCCAACTCAACACAAAATTGGAAACTGCTCAAACAAGACTCTTCAAATCTTTGTAGGATCTTGTCAAATCAATTTTTCTCAAATTGGAAACTTTTGACAATTCAACCCTATCAAATAGCATCTTCCAAGTGGGGTGCCCAACTTCCTATAAAAAGGGGATCAATCCATATCAACAAGCAAGGGATAATGCCACATGTCGTCATCGTGGAACTTCTAGAAAATTATCTCAGATTTTCTCCTAGAAGTTCCTTCCTTGTGACAAGTGGCTTCTTCCTTGGATTCCCTCAATTCTCTCCACAAAAATAGGAACTCCTTGAATGAATTGAATTATAAAGTTGGGAACTTAGGATATCAAATAAATATGCAATATTTATCTAAACTAAGCTCAATTAATCAAATTAATTAAATGCTAGGAATCAAAGGTTGAGACACCTTAATCCCAACATTCTCCCACTTGTTGAAGACCTATCAAGAGTCTTAAACAAAAACTAAAGGTCAAACGATGAAAACTACATCACCACAACCATTCATGAAATTACATGAATATCCACATTCTCTTGTGCTCTAATAAGATACCTACAATGACATCTAAGATGTCCACCATCATCCTCCAATGTGCCACCTATGGAAGAAAAAAGAACAAGCCAAGGTGAAATGCATCAATCTAAAGAACACAAGAATAAGATCCCAGCGATATCAAAAGATAAAAGAAACAACCACCACTCCATTGTACTCACAAGATATACAAAAGCATCAACAATATCAGCTTCAAGTCCCACAACTTGAACACAGTTGCGAAGTAATCCTCCAGAAAACAAGATAGAACATCAGCTAGAACAAAAACCAAGAAAATTACTGCTCCCATACAACTGACCAACCCATGCAACTAAAAATAAAACCCACAACAAGTGATAATCTATCCAATCACCCATACCTCGAAGATATCCACATCAGAAAACTCATGCCACCTAGATAGCCAACCCATAAACTACAAATACAAGCTCCATGTGCCAACCAGTCGAAGAAGACCAAACACATCCAGGAATTCCCACTACATGGGTAATGACGAATCTAAAAAGATCAAAGGCATGTCGAGTCTACCAATTATAAAAAATAGAAAGTGTAGTCATTTAGTACCAAGAACCATCCACAAAGATCTACAAATTCTACAACAAACTACTACGAGAAACATCTTTCTCGATAATCTTCCATAGCTCTCCCATGTTCTCCATATCCAATAGAAGAAAGAGATGCATGAACCTCCATGTCATCACCCAAGTGACAAGTCATGACCACAAACTAGTGATCACCATATCTCCACATAGAAATCTTACATCCAAAGTCATGTGAATTTGAACACATAGGAAGAAGAACCAGATTAAAGAGAAAAATAAGAAAATCATAAATATGTAGCATGCCCTTCTACATACACCTCTAAATTCCAACTATGTGAAGAAATATCTCCTCCACAAACCCAAGAGAAAATCCATAACAACATCCAAACCCATTTAAACTCAAGAGAAAAAATATAACATATGCATCATGTATCTACATGGATGTAAGCTTCTCAAAGAAGATCAAACTTCTCCATTTCTCATCTCAGGAAATCAGCCCACTACCATCCCCTATGATCATCATAAATGAAAATTAAAACCCAAGGAGATAGCTATGCTATCCATCTCTCACAATGAATCCTCCAGAACCATCTAATATCAACTCAAGATCCATATTTATGAAAGAAATCATAAAGAACTTGAGAGAATCAATGGGCAATACCTCTCAAGTGATAAGCCACTGAGTAGACCAAGAGTGATGAATAAGAATGATCCTCCAAGACATGCAATCCATCATGACTCCTCCAAGAGAAATATACTCATAGGGCATTGTTGAACTCACATCCAACCAAGGTGTAGGCTCCTCAAACTTTCTACTGAAATATCATCAAGAGTAACCATCTCAACAAAACTTCTCTCATCTCAAGAGAAATATAGCCTCACCTCATTCTCCATGTATCCATGAGCACTAGGAAAAGTAATCTCATGCTCAACTCCAAATGCATCACTGCACTATCATGAAGCTCTCAAGCATATGACCAATGCACCCAAAACACAAAGAATCACCAGAACACTATCAAAGCTCCAATCATCTGAATCAGGAACTTATCATGACATCATGATCTTACCATCCTCCTTAGGAGATCCCATGCTCCAAGTGAGAATACCATGGTCTCAAAAGAAATTCATCATGCCAAAAATCTGATGTGCAATTAAGAGTATACCATGACATAAAATAAACATACTCTAAACCATCATCACCTGTCAAGCACCACCAACACCTCAACCCAAAGACCACAAGAGTCCTCCATGGCTCTGAGATGGTACACATCCTTGAATATTTTTCACATGAAAATGTGAAGAAACCATCCTACAACAACAAGATCTAAGAGTCCCTCTGAAACATCTACATCACTAAAGAAGATCATTCACCACACAATTATGAATACACACTCATTGCTTAAAATCCCACTTAACCATGGTATTGAGCTTTCCATGCACATGAAACACCATCTCCCAAATCTGAAAATCATCTAGGTCCACACACCTCCAAGTGTCCTCCTAATCACACCAAGTGGTTCAACAAGATCTCCAAATCAAGGGAAACACACCGTGCTATAGGACCTTAACACTAACTATCCAAGTACTCATGTATCATCCATCCTATCATCTCAAAGAAACCAAACCAATGCACAAGTGACCACAGACAAGGACAACTAACAAGTCTGCATCAACATTGAATCAAACCTTATGGATTGTAATGATGGAAATAGGGTGCTCCAGGTTTTAGGAGATGAAGCACAAGGATAGGTTCCTATTTCGCTATTATTACATTAAAGGAAAACCTAGAGATTTCAATTCGAAGATAGAAAGGGGGAAAGAGATCTATTAAAGGTGTCCTAGGGTATGATTAGAGACTAGAAGGGGGTTCACCACCAAGATAGGGCTTGGAAAGACAAGTGACATGCAAGATCTAATTGTGAAACTTAATGATATGCAAAAATACAACAAATGACCTAGAAATGGATGTAAAATAGAATAAAAAACTGAGAGATTAGGGGTGTGGACCTGGAAATTTGTAGGAGCTTGAATGGAGTTTTGAAATGTTAAAAATATTGAAATTAATGCAGAATAGAACTCATATGCCAGGCTAGGAGATTTAGTCTCAAATTAGGGTTTCTAGGAAAGAACAAAAATATGGCAAAGACAAGTCAGGAACTCCTAAAAACTACAAGTTTGACTATAGTAGGACTGATATGCCAAAAGTGGCATATCAATCTAGTTTGGCTTTTTCAGAGAATTAGGATCAAAATATGCTCTTCAAACTCTACTTTATCTTCTTGACTTGGTTTCTGGATCTAAATTTGAATATTTTTCTCTATAGGTGTCCTCCAATGATCTTCTAAACAAGGTGACAACTTTAATGACTTTGCAACTTGAACAACCTCTTTCCAATCTTGCTCCTTAAAGGATCTTCAGCATAGATTTACAAATCACACACTAAAGAGAGGGAAAAATGTTGTTTTGTTAGTGGAAAGGGATTTACCTTGGTCAAACCCCATTTTGGTAATCAAACCTTGTAATGAAATCAAATGAGATAAATGAATGATGAATGAACAAAACATAATGTTTCAACTCACCAAACCCTAATAATAAAGTGTTGCAAAAATGTATGAAGTGGATCCAATGGATGTAGATCTTGACTCTTTCTGGAATAATATGGATCTTGAATTAAATTCTTGCTTGAATCAAAAAACCCTACATCACAATTGTTAGCTCAAAAATAAACATGATGCATGATGACCTTGACATGATGCTTGATGCTTGAATAATGCTCCAAAATGATTGACAATCACTCTTGAAGGATCTTGAATTCTCTTGCAAACACCTGAATTCTCTCATGAACTCAAATTCACTATAAGGAATGCTCTCATGAAAGTCTTAGATTGAAATGAGTGAAATAACCTTGTATTCATACTTGTTTATACCAAATTTCCCAAAATTACAACACTACAAGCCAACATCAAATCTAGGAACATAAAATTCCACAAAGAATTTGAATTAAATTTAATTTTAAGCCACACGAGACTCATATTCTAGAAGTGGCGTATGAGTCCCATTAGGCCAGGCTATGGGACACATTTTCAAGAAAATCTTAGATTCATGTGAAATCTAGATCGGGCCCCCAAAACTTAGGTGGGACCCATACGTCCAAGGTGGTGTATGAGTCCCAAATCACTAAATTTGGGCCATACAATCGAAAAACACTTGAATTTAATTGGATGCTGGTTTATCTCATGATTATCCTTGGAAAGATGCATTAATTAAGGCTTGTGGATGCAAAATAAGGCCAAATAAGGCATAAAGAAGCCCCATTAATTAATAAAAACCATAGATAAGTGTGAAAGTGTGTTACAACACTTTACAACACCTTAAATAAGCCACAATTAAGTTCATTTAGTTTATAAGGGCCCAAAACCTAGTGTGTTCATGCGTTAAACACATTACAACTATAAATCAAGGCAACATATTAGGGAGTACATTTTTCATCATTAAATCTAGTCCCCACTTTACTGAGAGGGGGAACTTGCTTCAAGATCACACTAAAGTAGAAAAACTTGCATCAAGAGGGGTTCAAATGTACCAATGATAGTTAGACAACATTGTTGATGTTATAGCAGCTTCTGGCTCGTCCTTCCAGCCTCGAGTCAAGACATGAAATTGCATATAGCCTATCAACTATTTATTTTATTGAGATAATTAAAGTGAAGAGGCACTTCACTTGGCAACAATATAATTTCTAATTGGGTTGACCTTCCTTGTAATTCACATCTCTTATTTGTAATTGTATTTTCCATATGTGGCTGACCTTGTACATGAAGAGGTGCGACCTCTCTCTCACTTTGTATTTATACAAGTTAATTTCCATTCATTCAATGATCAAGCAAGTTCAGTTCATTCCTTCATTCAAGTATGAATTTCATCAAGAGCAGATTGAAAATTTCCTCAAGTGTAGATTTTGATATTAAGGAAGAGCAGATTATTATCTGTTATTGCATCTTGAGTTGGTGCTCGATATTGGCCTTGTGATTGGCCTCATTGTAAAGAGAATTGTTGCTAGTATTTATATATATAAGAGAGATCTTTGTTGCTGGGTTTTCCTCCCTCAAGTGGAGGGTTTTCCCAGGGTATCTTGTGGTGTTCATTGTCTTATGTGTTGCATTTTATGATTGCTTTCATTTCTGATCCTAAAACTAACATGGTATCAGAGTAGGTCTAGAAAAATATCTGATCAAATTTTTCTAAGCAGTATAAGGGAATTTATCTGGCAAGGAAATGGGAAGTGATATTGATTGGCATTGAGGAGGTCGTTATTGCCTACCTCTTTCCACATGGATAGTTGTCATTGTCGATACCAAGCATATAATCCTCTATGTTTATATTTTTCACCTGGGGGAGTATCGGGATTGTGCTTATGATTGCAACCTTCACATTGCATCTATTCGCATCTTGCAAATTGTATTATTTCCATCGTTGGTCTCATATATACCACCATCAGATGAACACAAATTTGTTACAAGGCCATCGATCACAATGATAGCTATCACATAGAAAGCCTAACAATTATGAATATGACCTGATATTTGCTGATGAAAATTCGATGGATACTAGTGCCAGAGATAACACGTGGGGAATAGGTGTGCGTGGAATATTGATTGTAGAGTACCATAAGGGCGATCGACAATGCAATCTGTGTGATGTTGAATACTATGATCAAACGGATGGCAAGAGATGAAGGCTACATAACCATAGATCAATTTAGAAATCATTTCTCCTTCCTGGTAATGCTGCTAATGCTAAGTCGACTTGAATATTTATTAGAGTCATGTGATATACGGATAGAATGGAATTCATGAGTTGCCAACATGGTCAATAATGGGTGTGGTTGTACTCATCATCACGAGAGTTGTTCTTATGGTGTGTGCGAGGAATCAAATGTTCAAAATTATTGGAACTTGCATATTTATTAAGAACAAAGGGAGAGATGCCCTGTTCTTTATGCTGGTCAGACTTACATCCCTTCATTGTGATAATTGTTGAAAGTGGAAACTTTCAAATTGATTGATTTTTAATGGTTTTGGTGAGAGACGGGTATTCCAAGGGAGTTCATGCCTCTTTGGAATTTCTTCCTGTAGAATCAAATTCTTGTAGTGTAGTGTACCATCAGGCCTTGCAGCAAATCGATATCATAATAGGAGTGGCATAAGAACTGATAGTTGTTACCTCTCAGAAATTGAAGTTCATGGTTGGATGAAAACCCAGACATGAATAATCTGGTTATTATGAGTGTTGGTGCCTCTATGACATTGGATCAGAGCCACTTCTAATGATCCATATTTCTAAAGGTAACAGTGTTGATATTCCTTGATGTATGTAATTAGCGTAGTCATTCAACCTTGAAGCCGAGCCATTCTACGTGGTTCGCAGTTGGGGGAAAGGGAATGTCACTCTTGTGGAAAGTTGCTATGGTTGCAAGACATACATCTGTTGTTCCTATGTCTATTGATGTTTTAGAGGTTCCTTGGAATGTTGACAAACAAAAGAGTTGAATGTTGTAAAGATTGAGGTCATTACTCAAGCAAAAAGGGGTGACTTGCAGTGATCAACACCACTGAAAGGGCGAAGAGAGCAGATTTTTTGATCGTTGTTTGAGGATATTGATCCCTCATTTTCTACGTATAGAATTCTGAGTTCAATGAGATAAGTATTTCAAGGTTGAATAATGTTCATGAATTTTATGTAGTTACTAATTCATGCTATAGCATTGAGATAGTAAATCATGTATGCTTCTAGCATTGGTATTTCTCCTTGGGATAGTTTAGTCCTATGAACTATTAGTAATCTCTCCTTAATGCTTTCAGGTTGGACCAAGAAGCGTAAGAGATTGCTTTCAAGAGAAGAAGAGCTTGATGCATCCTGCAGGATGAAGAATGGAGACACAACTTGCAGGCATAGGACTAAGTTGGTGGCTAAAGACATCTCTCAAAGAGAAATGACCTATTTAGGTTGTCACTATGATTAGTTCTTCGAAGAGGAGGAATTAACCTTTAGAGGGAGACTGTCAAACCAACAGAGGCAATCTTGGACAAGGAGGTCAAAAGGTTGATGCAAGTACTTGGAGATTCAGAGAGAGTCTACTAAACCAAAAGAGGATGGTGATCCAGTTAAGCCTTTGGAACCAATTAATGGTTTTGAGATTCATGGAAAGGAGTTTCATGTTTTTCAAATTGAAGAAGGCCTTTATATGACCTTAAGTAGGCTCCTCGTGCTTGGTATGAGAGGATTTATCAATACTTGTTGAGCTTGGGATTCTCCAAGAATGATGCTAATTCAAACCTATATTTCAAGGTAATTAATGGTGAGGCACTGATCTTGGTTCTCTATGTTGATGATCTATTTCTTACTGTAGAAGATCACCTCATTATTAAAAGCAAGAAGGAGTTAGCTTCTGAATTTGAAATGAAGGATCTTGGATACATGCATTACTTCCTTGGTTTGGAAGTTTGGCAGAGGCCTAATGAGATCATTCTGAGTCAAGGGAAGTATACAATTGACATCTTGAAGAAGTTTGGTGTGATGGATTGCAAATCCATGTCTACATCGATGGAGACCAATTTGCAGAAGTTAAAAGAGGTTGCGACTAATTTAGATCTGGTTGATCCTACTATGTATAGGTAGTTGATTGGATCATTGATGTATCTAGTCAATACTAGACCAAATATTTGCTATGGAGTGTGTGTACTGAGTTAGTTCATGTGTGAACCAAGGTAAATACATCTAGTTGCAAAACATCTTTTCCTGAGATACTTGTGTGGCATAGTTGGGTATGGCTTGAGATATTCTTTTGATGTGGACTTGGAGCTGCATGGATATTCTGATTCTAATTGGGTGGGGTGTGTTGTTGATCGAAAGAGCACCTTTGGATGTTGCTTCAGTTTGGGGTCTACGATGATATCCTGGTGTAGTAGGAAGCAACCCTTAGTTGTACTAAGCACAAATGAGTCCAAGTATATTGTAGCTTGTGTGGCAGCTCGAGAAGTAGTGTGGCTTCGAAAGCTCCTTGCAAGATTATTTGGACAATCATTGGAGCCAACTGTCATTCATTATGATAAGCAAAGTTGTGTGAAGCTTTTTGTCAATCCAGTGTTTCATGATAGAACTAAACATGTTGAGATCAAGTACCACCATATCAAAGATATGGTATTGAGGAAAGCAATCTAGCTGAAGTACATCAACATTGATGAGAATACGACATACATTCTCACCAAGCCCCTCTCCAGAGTAAAGTTTGTGTACTTCTGAGACAAGCTTGGTATTGTGGAGAATGAAGCCCTAACTGAGAGGGAGACTCAACTTCAGTGATCTTCTATGATTTTCTTTAATGCATTTCTCTCTGTGAGAGAGATTTGAGGTGCAAGCCCTTGTTTCCACCCTCTGGGAGTAGCCAAGTTGGATGTCATGTGTGTGACTCCATGACAACATCACATGAGAGCGTTTGTGATGATTTTCTTGTACTTGTGTTTTTCACCCTCTGGGAGTAGCCATGGTGAACGTCATGATGAGATGACGACATCACGTTGAGTGATGGGAACTTGCGCACATATACCATTCATGGGAGTAGCCATGATGGTTAATATCACGATGAGGTGATATGTTCCTTTTCCACATATGGGAGTAGCCATGGTGGTTGACATCATGATGAGGTGATGTGTCTTGTATAGCTAGAAGTATTCCTCCCTAGCTAAGAGGGAGTGTTGATGTTATAGTAGCTTCAGGCTCATCCTTTTAGCCTCGATTCAAGACATAAAATTGCATATAGCCTATCGGCTATTTATTTTATTGAGATAATTAAAGTGAAGAGGCACTTCAATTGGAAACAATATAATTTCTAATTGGGTCGACCTTCCTTGTAATTCACATTTCTTATTTGTAATTGTATTTTCCATATGTGGTCGACCTTGTACATGAAGAGGTGCGACCTCTCTCTCACTTTGTATTTATACAAGGCCATTTACATTCATTCAATGATCAAGAAAGTTCGATTCATTCCTTCATTCAAGTGTGAATTTCATCAAGAGAAGATTGTGAATTTCCTCAAGTGCAGATTTTGATATTAAGGAAGAGCAGATTATTATCTATTATTGCATCTTGAGTTGGTGTTGGATATTGGCCTTGTGATTGGCCTCATTGTAAAGAAAATTGTTGCTAGTATTTATATATATAAGAGAGATCTTTTTTTCTGGGTTTTTTCCCTCAAGTGGAGGGTTTTCCCAGGGTATCTTGTGGTGTTCATTGTCTGATGTGTTGCATTTTCTAATTGCTTTCATTTCTGATCCTAAAAATAACAAACATGACAATGATCAAGAGGGATGATCAAGATCCCATGGAAAATCAACATAAGCACAAAGGAACACACATGAAAATAATATAAGGAGCAACAAATAGGCACAAGCATACACTGCCAAAGACAAAAAGGAAAAAAAACAAAAGTGGTGGATCAAGCTTTGACCATTTGTCCATCGCGATGGGGATCAGATTTAAGCTACTTTTATGAAAAATGCATGCTCACTCTAAGGCAACAAAACTATAGGCTATCTGTTGGGTGAGTATCCAAAGAGGTGAGACACATACACACATGACTGGTATGCACTCACACACACAAGACAATGGCTAGGGTAAAGTCATGCTTGAGTTCGACTTCTCGTACAACCAGACCAAAGCTATACCTCCTAATAACTTTGATAAGGAACCACACAACAATGAACTTCAAGCTTCATGAGGCAAGCAAAGCTTTGTATGCTTGAAACTCATGAACAAACAAGATAGCACCATAGGCAAGAAAAGTGTATTGAGCAAGGTGGCCATATAACCAAAATTGCAAATGCAATGTAGGGAATGTTCAAAGGAGTTTTACTTAGTTCGTGTAAGGTATTAACTTAGTGAACATCATGCCTAATGTCTCCAAGAGAGGACTAATCAAAGAAGATTCACAACTTAGGGGATGCATTGTGTCACATCAAGCCACTAAGAGGAATATAATATGCTACTTAATAGAGATTACACTCTTGAGGGACATCACACCCAATGCCACCACAAAGAAAAATAGGCATCGCTTGAACTAAGAATACTACACCATGAAACATGAAATGCAAAATAATAATGCCAATGTATGCCCCCACTTAAAATAAATTGATAAACACCATGTTGTGAGCAATTACTTTAAAGTAGAAAATGATAAATGCTAGCAATAAAGAAGACATGGGAGCTAACTTGGAAAGCCCTATGCCAAGTCATATGTTTCGAAATAAAGCTACATCATCAAAAAGGAAAAGAGGGGTTGCCCCCAAAAAATCCAAATACATGAAGGATCCATGGATTGGGGGTAAGTATGTTCTTGCTACAATGTTTTTAGAGAGCACAAAATTGTCATCATTCCCTAAATACTCATAAAACTAGAAGAATGACACAAAGAGAGCGAAATCAAAGAAAAATATTTCAGGTCAACATGGAAGAGAGATTCATGAATGTCTCCACGCCTTGTGTCATCCCCAAAAGGAAAACACAAGACAACGGAAAAGAATAAAGGAAAATATTTTGAATCAACATGGAAGAGATAAATATATCGATGCCTTGCATCATCCCCAAAATGAAAACACAAGATAAATGAAAAGATAAAGGAAAAGGTAAAAGATGTATGGCATAGATAAGAATGTAGGAACAAATAGAGGAATTCCACAAAGAGAGAAAAACACCAAATAGAACGGTACAGGGGATCACATTATGCACATGCAATCACACAAAATAAAAAGAAATAATGTAAAAGAATAGTAAGGAACATGCAAGTCAACCTATTAATAGGTTGTCTGCATCCCAATCATGTTCATCGTATACAGAAGGTGGGAAAATAGCCAAGGGGTCAATGATAAATGCATTACTAGGACAAGGCTATCTAATTATCTCCCCCACTACGTGCAAGACAAGAATGAGCTGAGGTATGTGATGAGAAGGAGCTCCTTGCATCTTGAAATAATTTGCAATGAATGTAAAGCATGTAATAGTGAGAATACTAGGATCCTACAACTATTACATGGAAAGGAGCGAAAGGAAATGGTTTAAGGGACTATTTCTATGATATCAAACTTTTTAAATATTTTTTTTAAAGCATGGAACTCATTAGTATTGTGTCCAAGAACTCTATGGTATCGACAATGCGATGTGTTTGTATTCTTAGGATTTGGAGATCAATCTTCTCTTATGGGTGGTAATGTAATCAATCCTTGGTTTACAATTATTTGTAAAATTATTTCAATCGAAATTGGTGGACAAGGGAATTTTATTTTCTTTAGTTTTTAAGGTTTGCATAGTTTTCTAGATTCACTGACTTCTCTAGTTGAATGTGGAGGAGAACCTAAGATGATCCTATCATCCTTATCATCGCTAGGAGGAATTGGTTGTTCTTTAGGATGGAAGGCACTTATGTTGGGAAGAGGACCTTGATATCCCAACCCTTTAGTATCTTCAGTTGGAATTTTATTTAAGAGTTGATGAATTTCATGTTCACTTCTTGTATCACATCCTTGTTTTCTTAAGATCGTGAATCCTTTTCCATATGTCTCTTCTAGATTGATGGGATTGTTGGTCACTTTTTTAACATAGAATGGTTGAATATTTTCTTGGCTAGAGGAACTAGGTTCATCTATTGTAGAGAACTTAGGTTCGGTTTGTGTTTCAATTTCAGGATGTAGGTAACCAAACATCTCAAGTGGTGGTATTATAGGTGGTATTGTTTGTTTCATGGATGTATAAAAGGATTCATTAGTCTCTAGGTTATTAAGGAAATTGTTTAGGAGTTTATTCACGTTGTCATAATATTCTCCAATGATGTCAACATCATGAAAAGGATATGCATTAGGAGTTGAGTGAGTATGAGTAAGTTCAATTTAATTAGGATCATTTCCAAAAGCACAAAGTCTTGACACATCCACTAAGGACTTCAAGGACATCCATAGCTTAGTAAAGCACATATCCATGATGAAATGCAATAAAAGAACTTAGAATAAAAGGTCTAAATGTAAATATGAGATTATGCAATGTATGTAATGAAGCTAAATGCAATGAGATGAAGAAAACATAAACTTTGCAAACTTAAATAGGAAACTAATAGTAGAAAACAAAAACACAAAAGCAAAGAATTTAATGCTGGAAAACACAGTTTAAAATATGAAACAAGAATAAATAACCCAGAGGGGCATATGAGTCCCAAACAAGGTTTTTCAAAGGTTTGAATGTTGAATGACAATCACCACATAATACCTAGAAATTAGGAAAAAGCACCTAGATTGGGACTAAATTTCTCAGAGGGGCATATGAGTCTTAGATGAGAGTTTTTGCACAAATTTCAGAAAATTCCAAGTGAAAGTTATGCTTTTTGGTTTGTATGATGTCTAGGATAAACACAAATGCATATTTTAAGTCAATTTTAGTGATGCAAGAGACAAAAATGCAACCTATATGCACTTTCACTAATGCAATATTTAGAAACCCTAGATGCCAATTAACTAATGCAAGCCCTAATGCAATGTTAATGCAAGCTAGATCTAGGATGATGATGCACTCCAAATCAGAATTAAGATGTTCTAAATGTAGGTTTACCAAAATGTAATGATGGAAATAGGGTGCTCCACCTTTTAAGAGATGAAGCACAAGGATGGGTTTCTATTTCACTATTATTACATTCAAGGAAACCCTAGAGATCTCAATCCAAATATAGAAAGGGGGAAAGAGATCTGCTAGAGGGTGTCCTAGGTTATTATTAGAGACTAAAACGGGGTTCACCATCAAGCCAGGGCTTGGAAAGACTAGTGACAAGAAAGATCTAATTTTGAAACTTAATGATATGCAAAACTACAACAAATGACCTAGAAATGAATGCAAATAATAAAAAATTGAGAGATCAAGGGTGTGCACCTGGAATTTGTAGGAGCTTGAATGGAGGTCTAAAATGTTGAAAATACTGAAATGAATGAAGTCTAGGACTCATATGCTAGGTTGGGTGATTTAATCCTAGATTAGGGTTTCTAGGTAGGAACAAATATTTGGAAAAGACAAGTCTAGAACTCCTGAAAAACTACAAATTTGACTGTATTTGGACTTATATGCCAGAAGTAGCGTATCAGTCCAGTTTAGCTATTTCAAAGAATCGAGATCTGAATCTTCTGTTTAATCTCTAATTTTTCTTCTTGATCTGGTTTCTGGATCTGAATTTGAAGATTCTACTCTACAGGTGTCCTCCAATGATCTTCTAAACAAGGCAACAAATTGAATGACTTCGCAACTTGAACAACCTCTTTCCAATCTTTCTCCTTAAAGGGTCTTCAACCTAGATCTGCAAATCACACTAAAGAGAGGGAAAAATGTTGTTTTGTTAGTGGAAAGGGGTTTACCTTGGTCAAACCCCATTTCGGTAATCAAACCTTGTAATGAAATCAAATGAGATAAAGGAATGATGAATGAACAAAATGTAATGTTACAACTCACCAAACCCTAGTAATAAAGTGCTGCAAATATGTATGAAGTGGCTCCAATGGATGTAGATCTTGACTCTTGCTTGAATGATATGGATCTTGAATTAAATACTTGCTTGAATCACAAAACCCTACATCATAATTGTTAGTTCAAAAATAAAACATGATGCATGATGACCTTGACATGATGCTTGATGCTTGAATAATGCTCTAAAATGATTGATAATCACTCTTGAAGGGTCTTGAAGGGTCTTGGAAACACTTGAATTATCTTATGAACTCAAATTCACTATAAGGAATGCTCCCATGAAATTATTAGATTGAAATGAGTGAAATAACCTTGTATATATACTTGTTTATGCCAAATTTCTCAAAATTACAACACTACAAGCCGACATCAGATCTAGGAAGATTAAATTCTGCCAAGAATTTTAATTAAATTTAATTTAAAGCCACATGATACTCATATGCCAAAAGTGGCGTATGAGTCCTAGATCACTAAATCTGGGCCATACAATCCAAAAACACTTGAATTATGATTGGATGCTGGTTTATGTCAGGATTATTCTCATAAAGATGCATTAATTAAGGCTTGTGGATAAAAAATAAGGCCAAATAAGGCATAAAGAAGCCCAATTAATTAACGAAAACACTAGATAAGTGTTAAAGTGTGGTACAACACTTTAGAACACCTTAAATAAGGCACAATTCAGCTCATTTAGTTTACAAGGGACCAAGGCCTAATGTGAATGCGTTAAACACATTACAACACTAAATCAAGGTAACATATTAGGGAGTACATTTTCTGTCATTACATGGATATAGACAGTCCACATCCAAGTTGTCCCACAACAAACATGTAGGTAATGACAACCCAAAACATTGCACAACTAGTAGATCTAATCAATGCAACATGCAAACCTACTATCATACTGGGAACTTAAAATATGAGACCTCAAAGAGAATAACCATGTATAAAATATTACTTAAGCACCAGATCAATCCCAAATCTTATTTTCCAATCATTTCCACAATGAGCACCATAGTCAAGGAATCCACCAAGCATCACCACAAAAATGTTGAGTGACTAATCATGTGCCAACACTCTCATGTAGAGAAAGAATCTCACCTCCTCACAGCATGCATGAAGCATGCATGCAAAGCTACAACTATCTCATCCAATAAAACCCCAAAAGATAGGGTCTAGAGAAAAAATCTTAACCATAGCTCCACAAAATCACAAGTTTTTCTTGATCATGTAAAACCTACAAAACTAGTATGTTTGAAACACACCCATGTGCATCCATACCCACTTCACCTTTGAAAGAATCAAACGTATGAAAAAGAACCATAAAGGTTACACTAGAATAATGGATTATCACAAATGAGCATAACCATAGATTTTTAAGAAAATCTATAAATCTTCAAATCTAAGGAACATGAATCCAAGCCATGCAAGTACAAAGAATCCATAAAAGGAAAAAGTAGTTTAAGAACTCTAGGCCCATTATAGGACAACTCCAAAACCAACAACATGCACATGCATTTGAGGGAGACAATTTATTGCAGAAACTTCCAATTCATCCAATGATCAACTCCATAGCCTACATGCAATCGAGGTAACAAAAGAAGTGCCTTCCAATATCAGGAAAAAGCACCTAGTATAAGCACATTACCCCATAGGTAAAAAATAGCCCAAGCTTCGCCATATCATTAGGGAGCCTCTCACATAAACACCCACTATGAAATATTTGTTGCAACACAATCACATCATTTCAATATGGCCAACTACATTTTATCCATCTTCACCATCCTTCAAGCTGCATGTTGTCCCTTGAAACTAAAAGAAAAAAGATAAACTTCCACTCACCAAAGGATCAATCTTCAACTAATTCCTTCAGATTTCCTCAAGCTTTCCAGGCTAATAAATCTTCATAGAAGGAATACCCAGGACCAGAAACACCATGAATTCTTACATGCATCAACATGCAAGCACATGCAAGCCACATGTGATTTTATGCAAGTACACACAACTGACATGCAAGTACATGCAACCCACATGCAAATACATGCAACTCACAAAAAAAATCATGCAAGCAACATGCAAGTCCATTCAAGTACATGCAACACACATGCAAGCACATGCAACTCATAAAACTACACTTGCAAGGAAAAAGGAAAGCCCAAAAGAAAGCTTTGATACCAATCTGGAGGGAAATTGGTTAATCCCAAACAAACATCTGAAATTAGTAGGTGCCTACATACATAGATATAGATTGGGTAGGATGCCTATATGACCAAAAGAGCACAAGTGGTGGATCATTCTTCCTTGGTGATAGTTTGATATCTTTGTTGAGCAAGAAACATGACCCAGTTTCATTATCTACAACAAAAGAAAAATATATTGTTGTAGCTTCATGTTGCACTAAGGTATTATGGATGAAGTAAAATATGAAGGAGATGAAGATTGAGTTTAGTGAACCTATCTCTATTCTTTGTGATAACACCAGTGCCATAATTATCTCAAGGAATATAGTAATGCATTAAAGGACTAAAAAAATTACAATATATTCACAAAGGAGACATTTGAGTTTCTCCAGCAAAAGTAGCAGATATATTCACAAAGGAGTGAGTAGCAGATATATTCATAAAACCAATTCCTAAGGAAACATTTGAGTTTCTACAACAAAAGTTGGGAGTTATTGCTCACTCCTCTTAAATCAAGAGGAAGCACGGGTTGAGGGGGATCTTGTTCTCCCTACTTCAAGAAGGTTGGGTGGTCTTGAGGAATATTTCTAGAAGCAGTAAAGCATAGACTCAGGGGGAGTCTATTCGGGAAACATGTTTTTGGATTGTGCATAGTTCTGAAAATACAAAAAAGGAGAAAGGCTTAAAATGAGTGTTGACCTTTGCCATTGATATCAAAGGGGGAGAAAGTGAACTCAAAATGCTATTTCTTCCAATAGGGAGAAATCAATCTGAAGGGTAGAAATGTCTTTGTGTGTGCTCGACTAGTTTTATGGGTGGCCCAACATTTTATTGTTTTCCATCAATGACAAAGGGGGAGATTGTTGAACATAAGTTGTCATTGATGTCAAATATTGTCATTGGTGAAGAAGGTTGATGTCAAATATGAAAAATATTGGAGTACTTGAACTATCATTATATACCCCTCAACTTATCATTTAGAGTTGTAGAGATTTACAAAAATATATTTTATATTTTTGGTTTCATGTTGTGTGTTAGAAGGTGTCATTGATGAAGAAGTTGTCTCATCAATCAAAATCACTAAACCAAGAAGCACAGATTATTAGTTTTATTGAGATGTGATGTTGTCTAGAAGGTAGTATCTATTCACCGTGAGATTTGTGGTCTGGAATTATGTATTAGAATGTTTCAGCTTAGTTCTTTGGATAGAGAGATTTCATTGGCAATACAATTATGGTCTGCATTTCTTTTAGAAATATAGTTTTTCTCTATGGTTTGAGAGGAGAATATGTCTACACTTATTCTATCATATTCTAGAATTTTCAAAGGAGATGTTCAACATATAGAAAGTTTGAAGTGACAAAAGGTTCTATGTGTTTGTTTGTCAACCAATTGGAGTTCAAGAAATGTGTGGTAATGGCTAGTAGCATGTGGTATTCAAATATTGTGTGTGGTGTTAAGATAAGACCTGCTTAAGGTCCTTGTGGTACGACATAGTATCATATTATTTTGGTAGCAATAAAATTTGATTTTGGACCAACATGTTACACGTTTCATGTAATTTGAATTTAGGTCCACCTTATATCATCCTAGCTATTTGTGGATCCTTGGCTGACATAGAAGTGTGTTAATGTAATTTCATGTATATATCTTTCAAATTTTCATATGCATTGTGTCGATGAAGTTAGGTAGAATCACATCGGTGTGAAGAAAAGTTGGCTTATGGTGTAAACTAAAGAGAAGGTGGTCAAGAGTTTTATTTCAATGTGTGCACTAGTATTAGAAGATCATATGTACAGTAAGAAAGAGTGTTAGCTATGACTCTAGCACGTGTATAAGATTCAAAGAAGATCCACAAGCATTATCTTTGTATTTTGGTATGACTTGTGTTCTACCTATTGTACTATTTCAATTGGGGATTGGTGTTTCCAGTAGGTTGGTGCCTATAAGTACATTAGGGGATTGGTGTCTATAAGTACATTAGGGGATTGGTGTCTTTGGTAGCTTGCTGCCTACTTCAATGTGTAAAATTCAATTATATACTTCTACATTGTGAGGTTGGATTCGGATAGTAGATCCAAGCAACTATTCTCCCCATGGTTTTTCCCATCTTAGGTTTCCACATATATCTGGTGTTCTCTTGTGCTCTTCATGATTTTATGTTTTAATTGATTGTGCGGGGTTAGTTGTGAATAATCATATATACTTTGATAATAGATAGAAAAGTTAAGAATTTTGAATTGATTATATCTACTGATTCACCCCCCTCTTAGTAGATTGTGTTCCCTTCAAACATCTCCATATTGAGAAGATCTGATATCTCCTCCAACCATGCATGAAGAATGCATATAGAGCTACAACTATCTTACATCTAGAATCATCCAAAGACCATAACCTGGAAAATAGTTATCTGAATATCTACATAACCACAAGTTTTGATTAATTGTGTAAACACTGCAAAACCACCATATTTTCCAACACACATGCAAATCCACATCCACTTATCATCTGGAAGGCCCAAAGGTCAGAAATAAACTATAATAGTTAATATAGAACAATGGATTATCATGAATATGCATCTTCATATATTTTTTACAAAAAATCCATAAAACCTTCAGATCCAACCAACATGAACCTGAGCCATGTGAGTACAACCATGCAAAGGAAGAAGAGGTCTAGGAGCTCTAGGCCCACTCGTAGGCCAAATACACAACCACCATCATGTACAAGAATAAAAAGGATCTAGGCTATTATAGAAGCTTCAAATCATCCAATGATCAACTTTGTAGCCTACATGCATTTGAGGATTACAAAATCATGCCTTCCAATACCAGGAGCTAAAACAAGCACCCAGTACAAGCACAACACACCATGGTCACAACAACACAAATATTAGGGGGGGCATCTCGAACACCCAATATGAATACTCTACTGCACACAACCATAGAATGAAAAATAATCACCATGCATGAGGGTTATCATACAGCCAAATAGGAGCTCCAGATCAATTTTATATTACAAGAAATCACATGATCAACTCCAAAAGCTCCATCTTTCACTATCCTTCACACTTCTTGTTGCCTCTTAAAAAATAAGATCAACTATAGAGCTTCCACTCAGATAAGGATTAATTATCAACTAGTTCGTTCAAGAAAGATTCCCTCAAGCTTGTTAGGCTAAGGAATCATAATAAAAGAAATCTCTATAACCTTAAACACCATGAATATTCACATGCATTAACATGCAAGCACATGCAAGAAAAATGCAAGCTCATGCAAGTAATTGTAAAACTCATATGAAAGTACATGTAACTCACATACATACACATGCAAGCACATGGAAATCATGGATCTTAGCTCTGATACCAAATGAAGGGAAATGGACATCCTAGAAAGCCATTTGAGAACTAGTATATGCCTCTAGTATTGTTTATTTTTCATGATACAAGCACATACAACTATGTCTTAAAGTGGAAATGAGCATAGTTTAATTTTTATACATTAACCCTTAAGGGAAAGAAATGTAGTTTCTAGATCCATTAACATTTCAACAACATAATAACATGTAAATTAATAAATAAAGAGAAAAAGAATAGACAAAAGAGAAAGAACATATATATACATGGGGAAAGCCCTTTTGCTTAAAAAACCCCACACTTTGGAACAACACAAATCATTTGTATTGTCAACAAAAAAACCAATTACAATATAATTATAGAGTATATGCTCATGTAGGCTTGAAATAAATTATCAATATGTATCAACTATGTCACAATACACTTATAGGATCATAGCTTTGACTTGGAGATTACATCTTTCTCTTCTAGAGAAAATCTTGTAGCATAACCCCTAAAAAACATAATTCTCTCTCTCCTCACTCCTCTAGAAAAACACTTGTACTTATAGAGTATATAGTGGCCATGATAGAAGTTTTCTTAAACCCATACCCATGAATGACCATGAAACAAGAAAGGCACTACATGAAAAATAATGCAACATGCACATGCAAACAAACACATGTCAAAAATATAGGCATCCACATTACAAGTTGACTCAACTATGAATAGAAATTGCATACATACACAACTCTCCTTGCAAACAACTTCCAATCTTGACTTTTCAAAGTGGGCACCGACTTCCACAAAAGTAAGTACATGTGATAGTTAACTTAACATACCTTGACACATGTCACTTGAACGTGCAACTCCAATAATATTTTACAAACTCCTCTCTCCAAATAAGCACCCAAGTGACAAGTGTCACTATGGTGCACCTCTATGAAGTAAGCACAAGAAACACTGCTTTCATGAAGTGCCTAGGTGACAAGTGGCACTCTGTTGAGCTCAACACCTTGCATGTAGGATATAATGCTCCCCAATAGGTCCTACAAAGTGCTATGCCAACTATTATAGTTAGCAACTTAGGATATCAAAGACATTAGATTTCCACAATCCATGTCATTAAAGTGTATTGTTTTTGGATTCAACTATGTATTTGTTTTTGGATCCAAAAACAAATACACAGTTGAATCCAAAAACAACATACTTTAACTTAGGATATATCAATATTTGCACAAATATTTATCACAAAATTAATGCTAGGACTCAAAAGGTTGAGACACCTTAATCCAAATAGCCTTTACCCATTCCCAAATTTAATGAAAATGACTATGATTATGGGAACATCAAGATGATGAGTATTTTGACAAGAAATATTAATGAGGAATTCAAGTAATAGGTTATGAAGAGCCAACTTATTGGACCACTCTTGCAACTAATTATATAAAGATTTAAGAAAGAGGTTGAGATGAAATATTCAATCTTATTTAATATTAAATTATCTATAGATACTATCTTATTTCTAAGAATTATAGGTGTAAAGATAACCATAGATACCTATAAGAATTTACAAGAATCCTATTAAGGTAGTGATCAAGTCAAAATTTTCAAGTTACAAATATTGAAGAGATTTGTTGACCATTGGAAGATGTGAGAAGTTGAGAGAGTGAGTAATTATTGTGTAAGACTAAATGATGTGGCCAATAAGATGTCTACTCTTCAACAGATTATGAACACAAAGGCTATGGTTAAAAAGGTGTTAAGGTCTCCAACACCAAAGTGGTTCACCATGTTGTAATAATAATTGAACAAAGTAAAAATTTGGCTATCCTAAAGTTTGATCAGTGCTTAGTTAGGTCTCTTATGTCTCATGAAGGAATAATTAGAGACATATTTGGAAAAAGCGATGAAAAGTTTTCTTCCTCAAAATTGCAAATCACAAATAATGAAAGTGCAAATAGTAAAAGCAATCAATAACAAGGAAAATATAGGAATCAAAATTGTTCAAGAGGAAATATATATAGGAAAGGTGATTGCACAATATTAAGAGATAGATTTAAATTTGATAAGAGAAATATCCACTATTATCATTGTAATAGGAATGATCACTTTGAAATAAAATATAGATTTAAAATAGGTAATTCAAAAGTTTTAATAATGATCATTAGGATGATGGTGTTTCTGTAAAAAAATAAATTTATCATATAAAAAAGATGAAAATATTCTAAAAATGTTCAAATGGTATCTAGACTCAAGGGTTTCTAGTCATATGTTAGGAAATAATAATATTTTCTCTACAATGAATGAATGATCCAAATCTAAGATCAATCTTGGTGATGAAAAATCCTTGGAGGGTGCTACGAAAGGAGCTATGAAAGTGCATACTTAAGAAGGTATGAACAGAGAATGATATTTATTACATTCCATAGTTAAAGCATCATTTGCTGAGTGTTGGGTAATTGTGTAAAAAAAATTATAAAATGGTAATTGACAGTAATAAAAGTATAATTTATGATAATAATCAAAGAAATAGGGTGGTTATAGTTATTCCTATGTCAAACAATATGAAGTTCCTATTGATGTTTGTATATTATAGCAACAATATAGTCAATATGACATATAAAGATAAAAGTTGGTTGTGGCATCTCAAAAGGGTTGAAAAGAGTTAATTATGATAGATATTACACTCCACAACTAAAGAATAATTTACCAACTATTGGATAATTTTATGGAAAGAATTACAAAGTGGTGTTAAAAAATAAGCAACATATAATTTATGATAAGAATCAAAGAAATAGGGTGGTTATAGTTTTTCCCATGTCAAAGAATAAGATGTTCCCATTGAATTTTGTAAAACATTGCTAGAATCTTTCCAATATGGCATATGAAGACAAAAGTTGGTTGTGGCATCTCAATTATGGATACTTGATTTTTCATAATTTGAAAATACTAACTTCAAAATAATTAGTTGTTGGTTTTCCTAATGTTAAATAGCGCAAGGAGCTTTGAGAAATATGTGCTAAAGGGAAAATGCAAGAGGTAAACTTCCAAAAGGCAATGCATAGAGGGCTCATTATCCACTTCAACTAGTTTGTTCTGATATTTGTGGTTATATGAATTTTGTTTTTTTGGGTAAGTCATTATATCTCATTACTTTTATGATGATTAATCACAAAAGTGGGGTTTATTTTTTGAAGACTAAAGATGAATCCATTGATGCGTTAAATAACTTTAAATCCCTTATAGAAAATGAAAGTGGTTATAAAATAAAGTGCTTAAGGACTAAGCATGGAGAAGACTTTTTTTTGAGATCTTTTATGGATTATCGTAATATGAATGTCATCAAAATATGACTTCACACTACTTTCACACCTCAAAAAGATGGTGTTGCTAAAAGGAAGAACCATATAATGGTAGAAATGGAAAGAATTATGTTACAAACCAAGATATTAAGCAACTTTTTTAGGTTGATGTAGTTTCAAAAATATTGTATGTTCACAATCAAAGTCCCACTAGTGTACTTGACATGATAACTCCTTATGAAGCATCATATGAGAATTTTTTTAATGTTAATCATTTTAAAAAAAATTGGTTGTTTAGTCTATATTCATATAGGTGATCAAAATAGACAAATATTAGAATGAAAAAGTAAATCATGCATTTTTGTTGGGTAAAATGAACAAAGTAAGGCATATGGGTTGTATAATCCTCTCATTAAAAATATTTTTATGTCAAGAGATGGTTATTGATGAAGGGGGAGTTCATGGAAATAAAAAAGGCCATGTTGAGAAGTCAAAATCTATTTTAAATAGTGGTATTACTATTGATATCTTTAATGATCAACCCACTAATATTTTAGTTCCTAGTACTACAAGTCCACCTTGTAGCACCTCATTCTAATTCTAGTGCAAGTCCACCTTCAAGTTCAATTTCTAAAATAAATATAATCTAATCTTAAGTGAGATTTATGAGTGGAGTACATGTCAAGCACATGATAATTTGAGAGGTGAGACAACAAATTTGTATTTACCAAATAACATGCTAATTTTGGACTGTCATGTTTTTAAGATGCATGTACTGATGAGGTTTGATTGCAACCAATTCAAGAAGAGACATATTCCATTCATAGAAATAATACTTGTGCTTATAGAGCTTCCATATGGCAATATAAATATTGGCACTAAATGGGTCTACGAGACTAAGTACAATAGTGATGTACCTATTGTTGAAATATCCAATGTAATTTTAGTTGCAAAAGGCTTCACACAAAGCCATGGAATATAATTTGAAGAGACATGTGTACTAGTAGCAAGACAAAATACTATAAGGATTTTGATTTAACTAGCAACTCAATAAATGGACAAAACATTGTATGGATGTGAAAAGTGCCTTTTTGTATGGGTACTTTGAAGAGGAATTCTATGTACAATAGCGACAAGGTTTTAAGTGCAAAGTAAAAAATACCAAGTTTAGAAGTTGAATAAGGCTTTGTATGACTTTAAGCAAGAACTAGGAGCATGGTATGCTAGGATTGATGGATATTTTTAGTAGAATAGCTTCACAAGAATCAAGAGTGAGCCTACTCTTTACTACAAAAAGATAGTAATGATATCTTTATTGTAAGTTTGTATGTTGATGATTTTATGTAAATTGGTAGTAATTCTAAGATGAAGGATGATTTCAAAATTTCTATGACGAATGAATTTAAAATGAAAGATATAATTTTTATGTAATAATTTTAATAACGGAAATTCATTAAAATGATGATAGAATTTTCATTTTTCCAAACATGTTACCAAATATATGTTGAATAAATTTGGTATGGTTAATTGCAAAATAGCCTTCACTCTAACTACTTATGGAGTTATTTTATGTAGAGAAGATGGTGTTGAAATAGTTGATTAGATAATTAATATATTTATTTTTAGAAGTTAAATGTTTCTAACTCACACAGGACCTGATATTGCTTATTTTGTTTTTCTTATTTCAAATTATATGATAGAGCCATCTGAAATTCATATGAAGGCAACCAAGAAGACGTTGAGGTATGTGAAAGGTATTATGAATATTGGTATTGATTATTATCTTTCTAAAAGGTTTGAACTTGTTAGATATAGTGATTCTAATTAGGGAGGTAGTTTGGATGATTGAAAGTCAACATCTAATAATTATTTTTTATTTGGTTTGGGTTTGGTCACATGGAGCTCAAAGAAGCAAAGTTTAGTAGTTTTTCATCTACAAACTTAGAGTATATTGTAGTCATTTCTACAGGCACACAAGTATTATGACTTTGAAAAGTTTTAGAAGATATTGGAGAAAAGAAAGTTCGACCTATAGTAATTATTTTGTGATAACATGAGTGCAATCTAGTTACCCAAGAATCATGTCCATTATAGTAGGAAAAAGAATTTCGATTTAAAATATCATTTTGTTTGAAATTTGATTTTAAAAAAAGAAGTAGAATTTATGTATATAAAGACTCAAGAACAACTTGTAGATATCTTTACAAAGGTAGTTGCAAAGGTTCAATTTTTGGCACTTCGAGACCACATTATGAGTCCTCCCAACATCAAGTGAGAGTATGTTGATAATTGATGGTGAAAGATTAATTCAAATATTTTTGTTATCAATTTAGAATGAAAAATTCTATACAATAACTGTCTCATTACTTTTTGTAACAAGCCACAAAAGAAAAACAAAGTGTTATTCTGAATTTTTTAAAGAAATAATGTACATATTTTTAGTCTTTATTTAGCACCCAACTAATTTGTTGTTTTTCATTAAGATAGGCAAAGACTTTGAGAGACTTTAGACCCTTTTTACCAAAAGAAAGAAAAGTATTAGACACAGTAAGATGACAAAAGACAACCAAATGAACAACAACAGACATGGCAATAATTTTGAAGTCTTTTATTTTAATAATCTCTGTTCTATTTTAAAGTCTAAAATGAGCAATAATTTTTTGCTCAAATTTTTCTATTGTTAGAATAAACTTCCAGATTTGTTTAAGGAATAGTTTGTTTCTCTGTCTTCAGTTAAAGCCTATAACATTCCGGCTAACGACTTTGTCAGCTCTTTGGGTGGGGAATTTCATCCCACCATCTTGGTAGAAGGTGTCCACAGTCTTCTTCTTAACCATGTTCACTTCCTCAACATCTGAGTTGCTCTGTTAGCGGGGATGCTATAACTTTACTGTAGTTTCTACTCCCTTTGAATTTAGCGATACAATCTGACGTGATATACCTTTCGCCCAGAACACCAAGATTCTCATCAACAAATCTTCTTCTTCTTCAGAACTGTGGCCCGAATACTCTATCATTCGTTCATTAATTTTTTCAGCTTCGATCAAAGCAATAGCATTCAGAAAATCCTTATCAGAAGGCAAAGGGCATTCATTTGAATAGCCGTCTCCTTCATCAAAGCTATTTCTATCCGGTCTTGAGGAAGTGAGATTTTCTGTAGCACCGTATCCTTGCAACACATACTAAACTAGGTTTACAATGGAGAATGAATCATAGTTGTACAAATTCAATAACACATGCAATGTAAAAGAATCCATGTTATTCATAGTATACTAACATCCATCAGTTCACACATGTGATTGTACGACGTAATTATAATATCTTCAATCAACTAGATCAGGCTTATACACTTAACCAACTAAATGATTACAATTGATAAATATTTTTTATGTTTGTACTAAGAGGATCCAATATATGAGCATGTTCCAATAGTTGGTATAGTATTTGTTGATTTAAATATTAGACAAATAATTGTAACTTTAAAGTTACTAATGTTGATGACGACTACCCATAATTGAATGAAATGTATTTCTTAGATCTAGAAAGCAACAAATCATGTGATGCCACATCAGCACACCAATAAAATATGGCTTAGTGCACAACTATTGGTCTCACTTTTTTGGGGGTCTATTTGGAAACCTTGACAAAAAACATGTTGATGTGGCATCATATTTGATGATGTAGCCTTGAAACCTTAATTATAAGGAGGGGACTTGCCAAGTAAATTGTTATAAAAAATTGGGAGTGATTTGAAATTTCCATGTAGAATTTTGAGAAGCATGAAGTTGTGGTGCTCAACTATTGAATCCTCTTCCCTAATCAACCATAATACATACGAAAATAAAATACATAACTACTATTATATCTTATTCATAATTTTGATACAACAAATGTGAAAATTACAAACTCTAAATACAACTAATCAATCAACAAGATTTAAGGATGGAAATATAAATATAAATAAATATATATATATCGCCATCTTCATTACTTTCTATAAGAACATTATAATATATTTTGGTTTCATTAGATTGGATGGTTATGATATGGTTTAAACTTAAAAATAAAAGGGTTGGATAAAGAAGTATTCTTTACGATAAATAAAATATAGAATTACACAACTCAAAAATGTATTTTGACATATGAAAAAAAAAAATATTAATCATGAATGTGAAACCTTAATGATATATTCAAGGGTGGTTAGGGGAGGTAGGGTAAGCAAAGATTATGAGGTGGGATCATAACTCTATGTATTTAAAAACATTGACAAATATTCTAAAATAGATTTTCATATTAAAGATCATGTGATAGGATAATTGATAGTGACAATTTTTAAATCAAAATGAAGATGAAAAAATTCTAAAGGCATGTTGTTGTTTCTCTTATTATTTCTGTAATTATTGGGGTTAGCTAAAAAAAAATCTTCCACAAACATGTTTTGTAGTCTAAATATTTTTAGATTTTAAGGAATTTGTTTACACTGATTGTATTTTGGAAAGCTTTAGAGGAGGAAAGTTATTGCCTTGTAATTTCTTATACTTTCTTGCTATGCTCCTTATACATCATTTGAACCATAAGTTCAAAATTAAAGGGACTTGCTTGGACATCTATGACCCTAGCTACTACCAAAAGATAAATAAAAATTTATAAGATTAAAAAATATTAAGGAATAGGAAATAAACATATTGAACCTCCTATTTTCACAATCTTTAATAAAAATGTTGGATTGAACAACACCTTGAACAAAATCACACTGTGAATGAAGGACAAAACTTATAAATTATTAGTGTATTAGATACAACTTCATTTTTACAAAGGCTTATAAATCCATTTATATTCACTTATAAAACTAGCCCACAATTTAACCATCCGACTATCAATTAACATACAACATTTATTTACTAACTTACTAACTTAACAAACCTAAAACATAAAACATTCGGATTGCAAGAATCACAAAAGAAAACACCATGGTTCTTCATTTTGTTCACATGGATAATTTTGTTGGTACTTTAGTGATTTCTTCCTTTGGATTATAAGAATGAAAAAAGCAAACAACATGGCTCTTCATTTTGTTCACATGGATTATTTTCTTGATAGTATGGTGAGCTCTTCTATTGGATTACGAGAATCATAGAAGAAAATAACATGGATCTTTGTTTTGTTCACATGGATGATTTTGTTGATAGTTTGGTGATCTCTTTTGTGTACTTTTGTATATTGGATTCTAAAGAATTGTTAGTATTACTTTGTTATTTGTTGGATTACATGCCATCACGTGATTTAGGTCCAACTACCTTCTAAAGATTATGTTCTTTGTCCTTGTAACCCATGTCGATGATTTTTTTTTCATTTAAGTAAACTTGAGATAATAATCTTTATTCACTCACTTTTTTTTTAATAATTTAAAGTTTTATAATACTATATATATATATATATATATATATAAACAACAACATTTCCAATAAGAAACTAGTATTGTAAAACTAAAATTTTATTTATTTATTTTTCTTTCTTATTTCAAAATCTTTCTTTTAGCTCTTTGAATTGGGGAGATTAGCGAACTCTTCTAAAATAGAGTTTAAATAATACGAAATTTAATTTGCTTTCTTAAATTGTCTTGCACTTTCAAACCTTCAAATAAAATAAAATATAATTACTTTGAGTGATGATGCTTAAAGTTGCCTTGTTAATTAGAAGATATAAATAAAAAACAAATAGCGCTTTAAAAATCAAACTTAAAATATGTATTTATTTAGTAGGAAGACTTAAATTTGATCGTTGACCCAAATAATTTGTTTTTAACAACTATCTATTTAAATTACTCTTCAAATATATATATGATAGATTAGATTTATATTTAACCATACTTCTATATAATTTTGACCGTTTAAACAAATCTTCTCTTTCATATAATACAATATTTTTGAAATTCTAATTATATTTTATAAACGAAAATCTTTAACATTGGAGATCTGTACACTCGTACCCTTCCTTCAATGTTTTAACTCCAAATAGCCTAGCCTTTCTTAAATTGGGTAGCTTTCTAAATGTACCTGAGTGGAGAGAGAAGTTAAAATAGGCCATCCATACTTTGTGTGTAGCTGGCCTTCCAACTGAACATATTTAAAATTGAAAAAAAGTACAAGAGCAGCCTATTAAAGATTGCTGACACTTCATGTGGAGCTGGTCAGCAGGGCAGTTGATGTCTTTCTCCATATAGTTTACTGCTCCAGTCGTTTTCAAAATGAAAATACACACCTCATTTCTTAACAGTATACGAAAGAAGAATCAATTTAATACAATAGAGGCCACCAGCTTTGTACAAATTGAGTTTACCAAACGTTCAATACCTATATTCCTCGGGTTTCCCGTTTCTCACAGTGAAATGTATTTTCTATTTGTACTCAGAATGTCAAACAGATCGAATATGATAGTTACTGTAATAAAGGTGAGAGAGAGAGTCTTAGCTGTGTATGGCATAGGCATCTACCTTTCAATTAACTAGTAGTTGTAGTTATGACTAAAATACATGCTTGTGGAGGTAGGCCAACTGCTCCCACAATGTGCAAGCCAGCCTTCTCTGCCTTCCCTTCAAAATATTTCAGTTGCCCATGCTCTCTGCATGAAGGGTAGGTAGCTGAAGCTCCAATCTTTGAGAATGGCAGCTAATATTTTTAGTATTGTTTCTTCTACTTGCTTACACTAACCCATCTGCTAATTTGTATAAATTCCATGCAATCAAGTAAATAATATGGGTACATCAGTGTATTCATGAGCTACCCAACATTTCACCTGTCACTAGAGGAATTAAGTCTTTGAGAAGAAAATTGCAGTGCTCAAATTCAATTCCATCTCTGTTTTCTTCTTGCCTAAGAATAAGAAGATCTTTGAACCGAGCAAAGATGGGGAGAAAACCATGCTGCTCTAAAGAAGACGTCAACAGAGGAGCCTGGACTGCACAGGAAGACAAGATATTGTCTAACTATATTCGCAGTCATGGTGAAACAGGATGGAGATCTCTTCCCAAGCAAGCAGGTAAGTTATAGGTTGCAGGAGTTCTTTCAAGTTAGAATGAATTCTAACGATCGCATCAATGTTTTACAGCGGGATTTTGAGCTAATGTTTAAGTTTGCATTTGGGCAGGTCTGAATCGTTGTGGAAAGAGTTGCAGACTAAGATGGCTGAATTATCTTCGGCCCGGCATTAAGCGCGGCAACATTACTCCTGATGAGGAGGAACTCATTATTAAAATGCATCGCCTTCTTGGAAATAGGTAAGGAAAGATGCGCATCATTTTTTTTCATTCTGATGATTGAATGTGATCCGAAACCTTGATGAAAGCAAAAATTATACATATTTATTCAGAAAAAATATGAACTGTGGATAGTTTGTTACGAAGCAACGAAATGTAGTATTTAGACTTGCCCATATAATGATATAAATTTTGAGATCACAGCTCATCAAATTGGAAAATACTTCTTAGCTGGGGGAAAAACTGATCTTGTTATGTAATCTATTACAGATGGTCACTAATTGCCGGTCGGCTGCCTGGAAGAACTGATAACGAAATAAAGAACTACTGGAATATTCATTTGAGCAAAAGGCTTGCAATGAGTAGCGGTAGTGGCTTTACGTCTGCATCTCAAGCTCCAATGCCAAAGTCTGCTAATACTGCATACATGAAAGAGAACAGCCCCCGCTCATTGAATTCCAATGAAGATGATGGGGCAATACTTTGTGAGATCAGATCGGCTCCTGATAATTTGTTGAACGTTAGAGATTCAGAGGGAAATGGTGAACAAGAGGCTGATGTTTCCAAAACATGGAGTCAATTTTTGAATGACTCAATTGTGGACGATGTTGCAGATTGTTCGTTAACTGAGGCAGAAGATAACAGAATGTTTGAGGCGTATTCTTCACAAATTAAGCTTCGGCCTGAGAATGATAATGGGTGTTGTTCAAATTCCGAAATGGCAGACGCTGAGCCTTTGATGGGAGAGAGGGATTCAAAATATGAGAGCACATCATCATCACAATTGAATATGTCATATCCTCTGGATGGCAATCCTCTGTCCTTCAGTTGTGTTGAGGACTTGTTCGTAGAGAGTTTGCTCCAACCAAGGGCTTTTGATTTAGAAGATATGTGCCCTGTTCCGAACAGGCAGACTCATGATGCTGGTCATGCCAACTGCTTAGCTAGCACAACTGAGCAAGGAATGGCACATATATTCAACAGCACCCTGGAGCACCCGGATTGCATGCAGCAACAACACCAACAATGTCTTCTTCAATCGAACCAGATGGAATTAGATGAAATTGGCCTACTGTTTAACTATGAAGAAAAGTGGGAGGAGAGAATAGACTTGACTTCATCGAGTACTCATGAAGAAGATTGTAGAGACATTGATGTCGATAACTCTAGCTAATCCTTCACTTGTATATTCCAATGATTTAGGATTATTCATTTTTTACAAAATTAACTATAGTTAAAATTTAACATATTAATTTTATGTTAAATTTTATTATAAATAATAATGTTTGATAATTAGGGTTGTTAGTATTATTAGTCAGTATTTAATTTAGATTAATTGACAAAAAGGGGGATTTTAGTTTTATTATAATTATTGGTAATTTGAGAATTTTGTATTATTAATAGTTGATTTTTTAATAAATTTTGATGTTTCATAATTTTTAATAAATATTATTTATCTAAATAACTATTGTTCTTGATATCATTATTAAAAAATATTTATTTAAAAACATTTAATTTTTCAAATAAGTTGTGCTTAATAATTATTTGGAGTGGAAGATCATACTTTTCTAGTAAGTCTTAAGGCAGGTGGGCTAGTCTCCTCTAGTTCTTTTCTCAATCCAAACAAATTATTATACTTGACAATAGCTTAGAGTTGAAGAGTTTACTTTGTCAAAAGGTCTAGAAAACTATGTATGCCACTAGTAGGCCCCTCTCATCTTTCAATGGATTTTACCCTTTGATTCTTTTAATAATTATTATTAACTTTACATATAATTTATTGTTTCATTCAAATTTGTTGGCAATAAAAGATTTAAAAAAATAATGATGGGTAGATATGAGATAGGTGAACAATTATATTTCTCATTTCCAATATTTTACCCTATGCATAAGTATTAATTTAATTTATTGATCCAAACATACAAATGAAATAAAAAGTGGTCACTTTTTCGTATCTATTTTTCATTATATTTTCCATTCAAAGGACCAAAGTATTATCAAATAAAAAATATTTTGAATCTATTTTATTTCAATAACATCCTATATGAAAAATTTAGAGCTAGTGGTGTTAGCGATGGAATTAAATGTCTAGTTGAATGTGTAGACCCCTGAATTCAACCACCCTCATATAGTCAAATTCACCCTTGTATTCTTCTATCCTACATCCCCAAACCATATTAATTAAAAAATTCATTATTTAGTTAATATTTATCCTATGCCTAATGTCTCCTAAGGTGTATGATTGGTTAATTAAATGCCTTACCTTATTCTTCTCTAAATTAAATAAATAGTCTAATTTATTTAATTTAGTCACTTTCCCAAATGAATTAAAATCAAATTTTAAATTCATTCTTTCTCTCCCCTTGTCCCATGCTCCATAATCCTCTCCTAATCCAAATTAGTCTGATTAATTTGTGATTATGATGTGCACATTCCTAATTACAATTAGGGTCACATCTTCCATATCTTGCAAGTTGCCCTTAATCCTCCATTAACTTACCTAATCCTTCATTTGCACAACCTAAAGTAGTGATTGAACCTAACCTAATCCTCATGCCATTTATGGCATGTACTCTTAGTCAACCTTCATTAAAATCCTTCTATATTTGGAGAAGTTATCTCCTCTCCCCTAGGAACTTAAAATTCCTTTTTATTTCCCCCATGTGCTTTAGGTGAAATTTTTAATTCCACTTTATTTCTCCAACACCCTTGGAGGACTAAATGACTAATTTAAAATTCCATCCCCAATCCCAAAGTCAATTCTCCAAAACCAAGGAAGATTTTAGAAGAATCTAAAATTCTTCTCTTGTCACATCATCCCATAATGTGGGTAGATGAGACAAGACTCACCTTTTCCACCTCATTGACATATCACACCCACATCACCCTTCCTTGTCCACTTCATCTGCCACATGTCCTCATGTGATGGCTTGTGAGATCTCAACTCACCCTAGCCATTTATCTCTTCCCTTGGGATGAATCCTAGCCATTCATTCCTTTAGAGGCCTTTTCCCTAAATATGTTGAATTTTCCTCATTTTGTTGAAACACACTAAGCAAAATTTGAGCTCTCAAACATCCAAACATTCAACCTCCATTGTTGCAGCCATTTTGAGCATTCATCTTGCATCCAATCCACCATCAAAATACACCATTACATCCTTCATAGAATCACCATCATTTTGAGCTAAGTTGCATGCCATTTTGTCAAAAAAGGAGCACACAAAATTGACATCAAAGGGCCAACCAAAGGAGACAATTCAAGCAAGGTAATAGTTGATATTTCTTAGATATTTTGTTTGAATTAAGTTAGGCCAATCTTGAGTATTTTTTTTGTGTTTCTCTCCTTGCATTTCATTTAGCTGCTTTGCATTTTTAGGGCTAAAACACTTGCACACATTTATGGCACGCTTAGAGGGACCCACGTCACGAGTCTAATTTCACTTTTCTTCTTGTTTCAAATTTTGTAGGTTCAAATTTCAAGGTATAGGCGAATCCACCCCAATGGGCCAGTTTACTTGACACAAGGGCGAACCTGCTTGGGAACAGACAAAAAAAAATATGCCACTTCAGAAGAAAGGTGAATCTATAACCAGTGAGTAATAACCACAATTTTAGAGGTTAACACTCGCTCTAAGTAGCACGAAGAGGTGAACTTGATAGTAGAAAGGGTGATCTTGCTAAGAATATAGAGGTGACTTTGCATACGCCTCTTCATTCAAAGAGGCAATTTCACATATGCCTCTTGACCAAAGGGGTGATCTTGACACTTTCACAAGAGAATCCACCCTACATAGGGGTTAAACCTAACACAATTTAGAACGTTAGATTTTTCAATTTACACTATCATTTGATTCTAGATTTGAGTACTAATTAGCTGACTTGTTTGTTTATGCTTATGAGATTTCACTAATGTTTGTGTAGCTTATTGTTCATCCAAGATCGAAGGTCAAACTACTAATTCTTTTTTTGTAGGACAATCGATTGAAGACCCTTAAATTAGTTTTCTTGTGTCTTTTTCATGCTAATCTAGGAACACTTTGATTTTGCTAAAGGGTTAATTTACACTTGTTTTCCATGTTTGGGAGCAGGTTATTGAGGTATGCTCTCCCCTTGCATGGTACGGTGAGCTTGGGGATCAAAAATCACAACTTGTTTTAGTCTAGTTGTGTCTACTTAGGAGTGCTAGCTTGCATGTATGCTCTCCTCTTATGCCTTGTGTGAGCCTGGGGATCAAATATGCCTACCATTTTATGCCCTTTAGTGAGACCTACTTGGGGATTTCATCACCCCAAGGGACGATCTTGACCACATGTATTGGCGAGGTATATAAAGGGGGGAGAGCCAAATATATACCACAATCCAGTTGCATCATGTCTAGTGGAGCACCGATACTAGAGTGATTCCTAGTTAAGGTGTGAAGGGTTCGTCTGAGTTTCCAACACCTCGCTAGAGCTCCCAATCCATGCTTGTGGTGGGCTAGTGTTCACAATTGTGTCTTATGCACCCTCTTGGTGTATTAAGGACTCCCTAGAGATCCTGTATAGCCTAGATAAGACAAGTGTTCAACCAAAACTTGGTGTAGTGCAGGGATTGTAGATGGCACCTAAAAGTTACTCACCACGTACCCCCTTAGGCTAAGATAGAAATCCTCATGGTGAACTACGATAGTTCTCGAGTGAGAGAGTGAAGGTGAGTCTGTGGCGTCTGTTAATGACCTTGTGCCACTAAATCTCTAGCTATCCAACATCACACAAAAGGGTGATCCAGAGAACCACCCTGGTATCATGGAGTATTAACCTTGGGTACCCCCAAGGTGGTGGGCTTACATCAAGTTTGTAAACCCTTTATCACTAATTTTAGACTTGTGTTGTCTAGCGTGTCTTCTTGTGATATACTAGTGCTTATCATTAGTCTGAGTCAGTCCTAGCCCCTACTTGTTGTTTATTGTTTTTGTCCTTTTCCATAGTCCATTCTTGCCCTCAGTGGAAAATTTTCTTCTTACAAAGGTGAATTTTCATTGTGGACAGGCAATCCTATATTGCAAAGGGAAAATTCATGTCAAAGTCTAGTCCAGTCATCTTGATAAGAGAACTCGCTTCTATTAGGGGTGAATTCGTTGGTAGAGTCTCCTAGATAGGTGACCACACATCTACTTGTTCCTTGAATAGGCGATCCCATTCGCTGCATAGGTGACTCCACATCCGAGTCTCCCCGTCTTCCGTTCATACATCCCCTAGAATAGGTGATCTCTTCTACCTCATTGGAAAACTCATGTCAAGTTTGTACCATACCCACCTGTACGCTTGAAGAAATAGGTGATTTTTCTCCCACGATAGGCATTTTTGCTTCTTGTTTGTACAACTAAAGTAAGGGGTGATCCTGAGACCTAGATAGGAAAATTTTATTTCCTCAAAGGTGATCCCACATTCACCCGTCTATACTGAGTCTAGTTTAGGTGATCCTAATATCTATTTTGGCGATCCTGCATACCCTGACCGTACAACCCAAGAAATAGGCAAAACCATGAACATTAGACAGGCGATCCTGCTATACATAGGGGTGAACTCATAAACTTTTGGAAGGGTGAATCCATGACTTGAAGAGGTGAAGTCACTACACATAGAGGCAAATCTTCTTTCCATAGAAAAAAAATCGAGAGTGAATCCTTTGGACCATCAAAAGCCTGTCATTTCTTGAGTCCATTCTTGTGATAATTTTTTTTTATCATCATCCATTTTTCCATAATCGTCATTTTTGTGCATCTACATTTTTCAAAAGTTATCCAATTTTCAATCTAATCACATAGGTTCATCTTAGGACATGCTTATATAGCATATCCCTCATCAATCCATCAATTTGAATTCCCTAGACATCCTTTTAGGGACTTTTTATCCAATTGGGTTAGGCAACTAACCTTGATCATTATCATCCACACTTACTTAGGATTGCCATCCATCCTGAGTCAGTAATCCTTTGTGGCCTTATCAATATATGTCCATCTCGAGGTAGATTCAATCCATAATTATAATTTTTATCATTCGATCCTATCATCAACATCTTGCATCATCTAGTTGAGCTCTTGAATCTAGTTTGAAGTTAATCCTATCAATCTAATTCAATCAATCATTTGATCCAATTAATCTAATCCAATCCAATTGGAAATCCATAATCATATTATCAATCATCCAATCCATCATCCCAACAACCTTTTTAAGTCCTCTAGGCTATCATCACTTAAGTGCATCTTAGGGCTTAGCATCATCTTAGTCTCCTGGTCACTTGCATTTTCATGCCCATTACCACATGATCATAGGCAAAGAAACTCATGGAACTACAACAGTATAAAGGTGGTCAGCCTTAGTATCCTATGAATCCACCCATTAATAGTGGCTCTTCATAATCCAACAAGAAAATTCACATACACCCTTCCCTTGAAGAAAGCATGGTCAATCAACCTGAGTTGACTATTATTGAGTACCTTAGTGATCCTACCAATGTGCAAATGATAGATCATCTCCTCGTTGAGCATGGAGATAAGATTCTTTCCAAAATTGTTATCAGAGGTACTAGGCCACCACCAAGATTTGATATGTCACAATATGCCAACATCACGCCTTCTCAATCACAAGATCCTTAGTCTTCCCAAGTTAATTCAGGCTCATCGATTCCTCATGTTCCTCAAGTTACCCCATAGGATACATGGTATCAACTAGGATTCGAGAATGATGTATGCTATCACATCCCAATCTCAGTTATGGGTGCAATACCTAATCCTAATAATCCCCAAGGTCTTGGATCTAGCAATCTGCATGGTTCTAACAATTTGCAAGGTACTAGTCCTGTCAATCTGCAAGGTGCTAGCAATCTGCAAGGTCCTGGTCCTATCAATCCACAAGGTCCTAGCAATCCTCAAGTTTTTGGTTCTGCAAACCCACAAGGTGGTAATCCACATGGTCCTACCCTCACACCATCTGCACCACCTCATCCACCGCACCAATCGAGTTAGTCATCAAGGAATATTAGGGGTAATGTGTATAATCATTTTGTTGTCGAACCTCCTCATATACCCCTTTTTTGTACGTGCATATTATACTTACCACCACCACCATTTAATCCCAGTCAAGTTGGCCTGCAACCATCATCTTGCCATATACCCCCATCACCATCACAAAATCAACCTCAGGGTAATCTGAAACAACCACCTCACCAAAAACCTCAGGTTAATCCATCACAACCTTTAATCACAACCCCAAGGCAACCCTACAACCAAATATCAATATTTTTCGTAATCTCCACCTCACCATTTCTCACCCCATTACCATCAATTGCCTCTGCACAACACCTATTACCAACCACCTCCTCCACCACATACTACATCCAACACCAATACTAATCCTAACTATTCTTACTACAACCAAAAACCCTCATCCCAACAACAACCACCTTATGTTAACCCCCTCGGAATAGTCATCACAAAACACCTACTATCAATAGCTTAATTCACAACAACCTCCATACGTATCCCAACAACATACCACATATGATTACCATGCTAATCCTAATTATTCATATTACAATCAGGAATCCTCATCCTAGTAGTAGGGTGCCTCCTCGTCATCCTATCAAGCACCTCCATCATACTAGCATCAAGTATACACCGATCTGTAATCCACTTATGTTGACCAATACCAGTAAATCCCTCCATCCTCCACCATCCTATGATCAATCCATTCTGCCTCCACTGTCGCTTTATGAACAATATGATCCTTATGAATAGTCCAATCCAATAGGTATTCCTTCTCTAGCACCAATCAATAAAGAATGAGATCACATGAAATTTTATCTCAAAGACTTGCAAGATGGTACATTGAAGAAATCCTTTAAGTTTGAGGATATTTGTCCTTACCCATTCAACTCATCCATTTCACTTATCCCCTTCCCCAAACATTTTGAAATCCCAAAATTTGACAAGTACAAGGGGAGGGGTGATCCACACAACCACTTGCAAGAGTTTTATATGCATTGTTAGGAGGTCCTACATAATGAAAATAGGGTAGGTGCAAAAAGATGGGGGGCCGAATTGTGGCCAAAATTTCAAAAATCATTTGATAGCTCATGTTATAACGCACTCACATTATGACTTGGTGTGACTGAGCCAAAGGCTTGATCACATCAAGCCTATAACACACTTGCACTATAATGTGAGCGCATTATAGTATATTAAAACAAAAAAAGGAAAACCAATTCATTTATTTTGTGACTGAGTTTTTTGCTGCCCTTGGCCAAAAACCTTTCTCTTACATGCTCACATTCTAGAAGGAGGTTATCTTGTGGTTTCTTCATATTTTTTTTGTTATTTCATCACCAAGATGTCGCCATGTCAATGGGGAGGTCAAACAAGTAAGGATTATTTATTGTTTGTTATGAATTTGTTGTTAAATTGGTAGTTTTAGGTTGTTTTTGATATTCATTTGTTTAATTTGTAGGAAATGTTAATGAACCTGAAAACCCTCCTGAAAATCCTCAACAATCAGAGCAACAAGAACATGAAAAAATCTTCAACAACCACAACAACAATCTCCTCCACCAATTCCTCAACATCCTCTTGGCACTCAACGAAATTTAATTGGGGTAATTGAAAACAATAAAAAATGGATCAAGGAGTTAATCACGAGGTCAAACGATCCAGTAAGTTCAACCATGGAAAAAAGAACACTTTCAAATTCACTTACAGAAATGTTAAAACATGTAGGTGCAATCAACAAACAATTAAGTAGGGCAGATAGGAGGTAGGCGACTAAGAATTTTTACATAGATAAATTATCATATAAAGAAGTAAAAGATGAAAAATTATAAAATATGATTTGTGCTCATTATTCACTGACCCACACAAAAATCAAAATCTTGACCTTAATGCCAAGAGGTTTCCTATCCATTGGTGCCACCACGAAGGGATTAGGAACTATTTTTGGGATAGGTGGTACATGGTTTTTGACTATCCACCATGCAATAATTGCAAAGTCCCCCAATATTTCGTAAGGAAACTCTACTGCGAGTTCATCCTCAATAAAATACCCAGTTATTTTGAAATGAGGGACTTTTAGGGGAGAGGTGGGGGGTTGACACAAGATAGACCTAGTGCACGAATGGATCCTCGACGACAAGCGAGATGAGCTCTCGCTAGGCCTGCTCATGAGCACATCGTTATCCCTTCCATCGTGAATGAGAGTGTTGAGGTATATACTTTATAGTTTGTCAACTCTTTGACCTATACTATCATCCACCATTCCAGTCCTATAGTATAGCACCATCCAAGGGAGTCTTTGAGTGGTAGGCTTCCACCCCATTCATGATAGGTGTGTGGGACGACATGTACATATGAGCCCATAGACATTGAGGAGGCTGCTATGCAAGATACACTTGTAGCTATGGAGATGACGAGAGCATCTGACATTTTGAAAGAGGCTTTTGGCATTGATACTCAGGTAAATGTTAACATGTTCATTGAATTGAATTTATTAAATTTCATTTTTGAAATGCAAGATTAACTAGTTTAGTTTTATGATTGTAATAAATTTTTAGGGTCATAGTGTTGATATTGGATACACTAGCCCTCCATTGCATCTACCGCTGAGGTATGTAACTAGTAAATAATTATAATTTTATTACATGTGAATAACATTGTTATATGAATGGTATTCTAATATCTGATTTTGGATGTTGAATAGATTAATATTGGAGGTTTTGTGGGAACACCTCCCAATGCCAGTGGAGTTAGATGAAACTACATGCAGGTAATATAATAAAGAGTTTAACTAATCAATTATACTTATTAGATTTGTGTAGTTTATATTCATATCATTGTTTACATTGCATTGCACATGTCTTTCAAACTTAAAAGAATTACTTCACATTCCATAATTGATAACTAGATGTTGATAGATGAAAAAAATTCAACTACAATATAGTTGTTTAGAAAGTAAACATAAGCAGTGATGCAATTATTTCACATAGCATAAGTAATAACTAGGAGTAGTTTCCAATTGCATTTGCTTGCCATGAAATTCCATGAGACCAATTTTTATTGAGGCATTTTTTCAAACAGTTCACTACCTTGTCTATGCTATGGATGCTTGGAAGAAATATATGAAAAAATAATAGTAAGCAATAGCATAGACAAGGCAATGAGTTGTTTGAAAAAATGCCTCAAAGAAATGTGGTCTCATGGTTAGTAATTTCTTTGAGGAATTTTTGAAATAGCTCACCACCTTTTCTATGCTACCACATTTTCTATACATATCTACCAAAGAATTTTATCAAATAGTTCACTTCCTTGCTGCTATAGCTAAAATCCTAAAAAAGGTGTTTTCCAACAAACTATGGATTCTTGGAAAAAAATCTATCAAAGAATAATAACTTAAGAAAGAACATAGACAAGGTAGTGAGTAAAAATTTGAAAAAATTCCTCAAATAAATGTGGTCTCATGGTGATGGAATGCCATTCCATCACCATGAGACCACATTTCTTTGAGGCATTTTTTCAAATAGTTCACTACCTTTTCTATGCTACCACATTTTCCATTCCATCACCATGAGACCACATTTCTTTGAGGCATTTTTTCAAATAGTTCACTACCTTTTCTATGCTACCACATTTTCCATACATGTCTACCAAAGAATTTTATCAAAATAATCACTTCCTTGTTGCTATGGCTAAAAGCCTAAAAAAGGTGTTTTCCAACAAACCATGGATTCCTAGAGAAAATGTATCAAAGCACAATAGTAAGAAATATCATAGACAAGGTAGTGAGTAGTTTGAAAAAATGCCTCAAAAAAATGTGGTCTTGTGGTGATGCAATGCCATTCCATCACCATGAGACCACATTTCTTTCAGGAATTTTCTCAAATAGCTCACTATCTTTTCTCTGCTACCACATTTTCCATACATGTCTATCAAAGCATTTTATCAAAATAATCACTTCCTTGTTGCTATGGCTAAAAGCCTAAAAAAGGTGTTTTCCAACAAACCATGGATTCCTAGAGAAATTTTATCAAAGCACAATAGTAAGAAATATCATAGACAAGGCAGTGAGTAGTTTGAAAAAATGCCTCAAAAAAATGTGGTCTTGTGGTGATGCAATGCCATTCCATCACCATGAGACCACATTTCTTTCAGGAATTTTCTCAAATAGCTCACTATCTTTTCTATGCTACCACATTTTCCATACATGTCTACCAAAGAATTTTATCAAAATACTCACTTCCTTGTTTCTATGGCTAAAATCCTAAAATAGGTGCTTTCCAACAAACTATGGATGCTTGGAAAAAATCTATCAAAGCATAATAGTAAGCAATAGCATAGACAAGGTAGTGAGTAGTTTTAAAAAATGTGTTGAAGGAATGTGGTCTCATGGTGATGGAATGCCATTCCATCACCATGAGACCGACATTCCATCACCATGAGACCACATTTCCTTGAGGAATTTTTTCAAACATCTCACCACCTTTTCTATGCTACCACATTTTCCATACATGTCTACCAAAGAATTTTAACAAACTACTCACTTCCTTGCTTCTATGGCTAAAAGCCTAAAATAGGTGCTTTCCAACAAACTATGGGTTCTTGGAAAAAATCTATCAAAGCATAATAGTAACCAATATCATAGAAAAGGTAGTGAGTAGTTTGAAAAAAATCCTTGAAGAAATGTGGTCTCATGGTGATGGAATTCCATTCCATCACCATGAGACCGCATTTCTTTGTGGCATTTTTTTAAACATCTCACATCCTTTACTACACTACCACATTTTCCATACATGTCTACCAAAGAATTTTATCAAACTACTTGAACTTCCTTGCTGCTATGGCTAAAATCCTTAAAAAGGTGCTTTCCAACAAACTATGGATACTTGGAAAAAATCTATCAAAGAATAATAGTAAGAAATGGCATAGACAAGACACTGATTAGTTTGAAAAAATGCCTCGAAAAAATGTGGTCTCATGATGATGGAATGGCATTCCATCACCTTGAGACCACATTTCTTTGAGGCATTTTTTCAAATAGATCACCACCTTTTATATGCTACCACATTTTCCATACATGTCTACCAAAGAATTTTATCAAATGACTCACTTTCTTGCTGCTATGGCTAAAAGCCTAAAATAAGTGCTTTCCAACAAACTATGGATGCTTGGAAAAAAGTCTATCAAAGAATAATAGTAAGCAATATCACAGACAAGGCAATGAGTAGTTTGGAAAAAATTCTTGAATAAATGTGGTCTCATGGTGATGGAATTCCATTCCATCACCATGAGACCACATTTCTTTCAAGCATTTTTTCAAATGGCTCATTGCTTGAAGAATAGAAACCAATCCTTTAGCCACAATTCCCCTCCAAATGTTTTTCAAGGTCCTCACCCTCATCCTCAATTTTACAATCCATGAAACCTTCCACCTTTTATTCCACTTGTTCATATCCCCACACCTCCCTCTTCATGTCATGATCACCCTCCATCTCATAACCAAGACCACACTATACCATCCACCCCATCCCAGCATAATACCATAGAGAAGACAATTAACTATTTGAAAAAATACCTCAAACAAATGCGGTCTCATGGTGATGGAATTCCATGAAATATTTGTTTGTAATGAAATTCCATCACCATGAGACTACATTTCTTTGAGGCATTTTTTCAAATAGCTCATTGCCTTCTCCATGCTACCATAGTTTTCGTACATGTCTACGAAAGCATTTTATCAAACGATTCACTGCCTTGCTGCTATAGATAAATGCCTAAAATAGGTGCTTTCGAACAAGCTATGGATAGGGTGAATAGTAAGCATGATATTCATAAATATATAGTTCAATAAGTACTCAAAATTTTGTTCATGATCTCATACATTATAAGCCATGATGTGCATCACTATTGTAGTTTTCATGATTGAATAATTTGTAGTTTTATTTTTAGATGTTGGAAGTGGATACACCTCCACATGTTCATAGGTCTATGGAGATTTTTTTTTCTTCTACTATAGAATCCTCGATTCCTCTCACAGAGGTATGAGGTAGATTACTAAATTTCAATTTACATTCGTTGCTATAGTTGCTAGTTAGTGAAAAATCAAACCATTAAATTGATTTGTAGTTAATTTCTCTTTGGATGGTTTCTATAGGGATTCAACATGCCACAACATGGGAATTTGAATATTTCCCTCAAGGAGAGTGATCATCAAATGGTGGTAAGTGATTATTTTGTTTAATATATCATTTTGTAAAATGTAATTTCTATATATTAATGTCTTTACTTGATATTGTAACAGATAAGGTTTGACCAAGAACTAAACCCTAGGAGGAGCACTGGGAGCACTCCTCGACCTCAAAATAAATGAGTGGTAGACCTATGGCCATCCCATCAACAAGAAAAGGGCAAGATTTTATTTCAAGAGCATGGAAAGTAATGACTTTTAATTTCAGAGCCCTTTTTTGTATGCTTATATGGCATTTTGGTACATATTTTGTATTGCATATATTTGACATTGTATGCCTATATGACTATTTTGTATATATTTTATACTTATATCGACATATATTGATGTATGCCTACATGGCTATTTGGTTAATACAAATATTTTTTTATCGATGGTGTCCATATTTGCATTATAAATCCACGGTTCAATAGATATGAGTTACATGTATTCAAGTGTATACTTTACAACTTACATGCATACTTTATAACTTACGTGTATTCTAATGTATACTTTGTGACTTACCTATTTTTATGTGTATACCTTGTATTCATGCATATACTTTGTATTAATATCTATACTATGTATTCATGTGTATAATTCAAGGCTTACTTGTATTTGATTACTTGTGCTTCACTTATTCACATGTATGCTTGACTTATTCATATGTATACTTATAAATTGGTTAGCCCTAGCATTGCTCATTGCTATCCTTCATAGTTTGTCTTGAATATTTATTGATTGATGCTAAACAACTTCAATATTTCCAAGAATACTAGTACAGTTACAAATTACAAAATTACACAAATTGAAAAGAAAAGATTAATTGTAAATAAATGCAATGATTATTATCTTTATAATTGCTTAAGAATGAGTATAATATATATATCAAGAGATGAGCCTTTTAGAATGGAAACTACCAACTAGAAAATAGGCATGCAACTCCATGCAGTATTGCACAATTAAGCAATCATTATCCTAAAAATATAACAACTAGAAAACATATCTAAAGGAATATTTTAGGCATAATGTTCTACATTAACATTTTCATAATCACTGGCTTCTTTCCATGCTCGCTCCCCAACTATCAACCAAAATTTTTCAAGAAACCCCTTTGATATATTTCTATGTCCATTGGATCGATGGATATAAATATACCCAAAGCATTCCCAATACTTTGAAAGCAGTAATCCACCCAAAATTACAATGGGAGATAAGGCAAATGAACCCACATAAGCATAACTAAATAAAGAACAGTTCACCCTTCACAGCTTGGTGAAAACATTTCCAAACTTAGAATATCTTAAAGATAAGGAATAATTATGATCTATATAATATAGAATTAGTACCCACTTTGATCACTGCAAAATTTTCAACCATGTGCTTATCATGCTTTTTTAAATTTGGTAAGAAAGCTTATTTAAGATCTTTGAGCAATGTATTTCCTAGTGCTCCCTTGTTCTTACATATCTCAATTCAGTTTAGTTCAAAGAGTTCCATCAAATGCTTTATCTAAAAGAAAAAAAAAATATTTTCAATTGGTATTCCATGAGATGTTTCATAAAAAAGATTCTAGTATATTTAATCTTTTGATTGGAACAAATCAATTAAGTAAAGGATACATAATCTTCACAACACTTTCAAACCATAATTTTCATAGTAGATAATAAAGGATCAAGCCTCAAACTTCACAACTATCATGTGAATGTTTCTCTTTTCGATTGTTTTGCTTGCCATCATAAGGGATCAAGAGGGTTGAATGTAGCTCAGAGTGATTTGGTGTGTTTGGGTGCAAAAGAGGATCATTCCTAGCATAAACATACCTATCCAAATGCATTGGAATAGTCTATTTGGTCACACGAGTTCCAAAATGAAAGTTGCACCACTTTGCAACTTTACACTACTTGCATTTGACACTTTTTCCATCAACTGAAAACTGGACACCACGGGTAAAAAAATATGATATAAAAAAATTTGAGAGGGGTTATTGTAGAGGGGCCCAACATGATCCCATAGGCTCAGATGAATAGTTCATAAGTGTCATGATTTCTGAGTAATAGGTCATCAAAGATTGTTGCCCTTTTGCAATTTGGACCCTTAAGGGATCAAGCCAGTTAAACATAGCTCAAAGTGATTGAGTGTGTTTTGGTGCAAAAGATGACCATGCCTAGTGTAAAAATACCCATCTAGATGTTTTGGAACAATTCATTTTATCACACGAGTTGCAGAACGAAAGTTGCACCACTTTGCAACTTTACATTGCTTGCATTTGACACTTTTTCCATCAAGTGAATACTAGACACCACGGGAAAATGACTCCGAGATAAAAAAAAATGAGAGAGATTATTATAAAGGGGCCCAACATGATCCCATAGGCTCAGATGGAGAGTTCATAAGCATTATGATTTCCAAGTAACAGGTCATCAAACATTGCTTCGATTTTGCAATTTGAACCCTTAAGGGATCGAGCTAGTTGAATGTAGATCAGAGTGATTCAACATGTTTGTGTGCAAAAGAAAACTATGCCTAGTGTAAATGTACCCATCCGTATGCATTGGAATACTTTTTTCAGTCACACAAGTTGCAGAACGAAAGTTGCACCACTTTGCAACTTTACACTGCTTGCATTTGACACTTTTTCCATCAAGTGAAAATTGGAGACCATAGAAAAATGACTCCAAGATAACAAAAAATGAGAGAGGCTATTGTACAAGGCACCAACACAATCTCATAGACTCATATAGAGAGTTTGTAAGCATCACGATTTCCAAGTAACAGGTCGTCAAAGATTGTTTCTCTTTTGTAATTTGGACCCTTAAGGGATCAAGCCGATTGCATGTAGCTCGGAGTGATTTAGCATGTTTCAGTGTGAAAGATTACTATGCCTAGCGTAAATGTACCCATCTAGATGTGTTGGAATAGTTAATTTGGTCACACGAGTTGCAAAATAAAAGTTGTACCACTTTGCAACTTTACACTACTTGCATTTGACACTTTTTCCATCAAGTGGAAACTGGACACCATAGGAAAATGACTCTAAGATAACAAAAATTGAGAGAGATTATTGTAGAGGGGCCCAATGTGATCTTGTAGACTCAGATAGAGAGTTTGTAAGTGTCATGGTTTCTGATTAAAATGCCTTCAAATTTTGGTGCCTTTTTGCAATTTGGACCCTTAAGAGATCGAGCTAGTTGAATGTAGCTCAGAGTGATTTGACGTGTTTGGGTGTGAAAGAGGAAGATTCCTAGAATAAACATATGGATGTGTTGGAACAATTCATTTAGTCACATGAGTTGTAAAAGGAAAGTTGCACCACTTTGCAATTTTACACTACTTGCATTTGACACTTTTTCTATCAAGTGAAAACTGGACACCATAGGAAAATGACTCCAAGATAACAAAAAATGAGAGAGGTTATTATAGAGGGCCCCTATGTGATCCCATAGGCTTAGATGAAGAGTTGATAAGAATCATGATTTTTGAGTAACAGGCCTTCAAAGATTTCTACCCTTTTGCAATTTGGACCTTTAAGGGATTGAGTTGGTTGAACATAGCTCAGAGTGATTTGACATGTTTGGGTGTGAAAAAGGACAATACCTAGCATAAACATACCCATCCAAATGCATTAGAATATTCATTTGGTCACACGAGTTACAAAATGAAAGTTGCACAACTCTACAACTTTATATTGCTTGCATTTGACACTTTTTCCATCAAATGAAAACTGGACACCATAGAAAAATGACTCTGAGAGAGGTTATTATATACCAACATAATCCTTTAGGCTTAGATAGAGATTTCATAAGCATCATATTTTCTAAGTAATAGGTCGTCAAAGATTTTTTCCCTTTTGCATTTTGGACCCTTTAAGGATCGAACCAATTGAACGTAGCTCAGAGTGATTCAATATGTTTGCGTGCAAAAGATGACCATGTCTAGTGTAAATGTACCCATCCGAATGCATTGGAATAGTTTGTTTGGCCACATGAGTTGCAAAATGAAAGTTGCACCACTTTGCAACTTTACACTGCTTGCATTTGACACTTTTTCCATCAAGTAAAAATTGGACGCTACGGGAAAACAACTCCAAAATAAAAAAAACTGAGAGAGGTTATTATAGAGGTGACCTATGTGATCTCGATGCCTCATACATAATTATCATAACTGACATGGTCTCTAGGTAACAGGTCATCAAATATTGCTGCCCTTTTGCAATTTAGACTATTAAGGGATTATGCTGCATGAATTACAAATGTTTGAGGGCAGCAATAAATTTCAAAATTTGAGTAAATATCATTACAAATTTTTATGTGAATAGATATTATGCTATATTGATATTGATATATAATCATTAGGTTGATTTGTTTTAATAAATGAAGTTTTTATAATAAGTTAGTCAATTGGTGCTAGTTATAATAGGGAGAGAATAAAAGAAGAAAAAGAATGATTGGTAACCATCAATGGTTATTACACTCACTATATTAATAATATGATGTTTACAATAAAATTATATTTATTTGGTAGTCCTAAATCTTATATTTGTGCTACAATTGTCTAATATGCTTTATACACCATTTTGAAACCCAAGTGCTTATACTTGTAGGTACAATTATTTCTCAAAACTATCAAGTGGTAATACAAAATCATGAGAAAAAATCAACCTATATGAATTCCAACACCCACTTAAATCAAATATTGAATCAATGTGCCCCATTTTCATGCACAAAAACTTAGCTTATAAGATTGTCTCATAATAACCAAAAATAGGATTCAAGGATGCCTTAGGTACTCCGTTCTCATAGATCTTTTACAATGTCACTCATACATTTGAGATGCTCTTATAATGTCAACACCATAGGTTCTCATGATGAGGTTAAATTCAAATGAATAACTTTAAATTCTCTCACTAATCTTCACACACACTTTTATAATGTCTACACCATAGGTGGTCATGATGACGTTAACTTCAAATGAATAATTTAGTACCATCTGATAGTCATGGATTTGGCATATACTTTATAACTTTATTTGGGTTTACTAGCTCCCACCTAAACAAAGAAAAGAGATTGTAAATATTAATAATCACATAATCACATAATCAATTCAAATAAACATGTGATATGTCAATAATCTAAAACTTGTGTGCTCAATTATGCATTATCTTATAACTTATCACTAGTCAATCTAGACCATTGAATATGTTAAAAAGTAATTTTTATAGGAATATCAAGCATACCTCCCATCTATTAGGATTACGCTTTAGAGGGTCCTTGAAGTAAGGATTATAGGTTCAAATAATTCATCAAAGACAATTCTCAATTATGGGAATATTGAAATTCAAATATAATCTTCTTCCATGTTCAGAGAACCATGTACCCCACTAACCAATGCTCAATTTTTAGAAACCCCGGCTTAAAATCAGAATTAAGATTTGTCAAGATCATCAAAATAAGGATGATGCATTTCTTTTTTGGATGAGATTCTCTTAGATGGCTCATAAATCAGCATTTTTTCCAAGGAGACACCAATCATTTTTTGGTAGTTTATTTACAAATATGCAAAGTAAAAGAAGAAAAAGAAAGAGTATCCAAAATGGAAATGAAATGAAAATAGATGGAAGGCACTTACGAACAACAAATCCACACCATTTGGTTCCAAGTCAAGAACAACAAGGCTTAAATATGGATGCTTCTATTGAGGATAGGTATTCCAATCTCTCAACTTAGTCACTCCTAGCCACACATCTTCATTGGGAGTTCCAAGATACCTATTGCACACAACAACCTCTCATGAATAGAATATGAATAGAACATAACCAAACTATTACTTTCTAACCTTTTGGAAACTTGTAACCTATTATAGAAACAACATAATTTAATCTTCCACTTAGTTTACTAATCTATTGAGAATATCCCACATCATTTTTTTTGCAAATTTTGGGAAAAATAAAATACCATTGAACTCTGTATCCTTTTCCACAGTTCTTTAAAAATAAAGTGTGCTACATTTTCAAGTCTAATAACTTCATCAATCACCTACATACATGATATAAACATTAGATGATAGTATTGGCATCATATCATTAACATCATACAAATTAATGTGCATACTTACAAATTAATAAGAACCAATGTGTGTACTTACAAATTAATCCAATGAACAATCTGAGTCTAATCTACTCTTTATTGTGTCAAGTATTGCCTCATGGTTAGTCTCAAACACCTTCCATAAGGTCTTGTTCAAAGGTCTACCCCCATATTTGATCAAACAGACATTGGATGCCATGATAAGGTTCGAGTAATGAAGAATCTTCTTATGCGTTTCAAAGTCTTGAAACAACCAAACATTAACACTCTTATGTGGGTACATTTTAAGCCATGTTCCAATAACAACAATTGAGCCTAAAGGGCATTCAATGTTTTCTCCATCTATAACTGGAGCCTCCAATTTCTTTTTGGCCTCAACACAATGACAAGTAATAATTTGTTCCCTCTTCGTTATCTTCATCTACAATAACTGCATAAACATGCCCTACATTGATACGTGCAACACATTAAATGAAATTATTCAACATTACAATAACACTACAAAGCAAGATAACAATAGGAATTTCAAAAACTATGCAAGTAGATATATTACCTAGTTGAACTAGATCTGATATGTGATCAAATTCAATCAATGATTACATCTGTGCTAGTTCCAATGCCATTGGAGGGAAATAAATGTGAAGTAGGCTAAGAAAAATTAACCACCATTTCTCAACCCACTCATTTGGCTCACAATCATCCCAGGCTTGCATTGTACATGAAGAACAAAAGCATGCCATCTTTCGTGTATGTATACTCCATGAACCTAAATTTGAGATAAGGAAAGAGTGTAGCTCACTCGATACTGTCAATGTACAAAAATTATCATATAGTGCAATGTTAGTATCATCCATCAACCAAAAAATAATATGAACTAAAGATGTACCTTCATTACCTAGACCCATCAAATCATTACACCACTCGATGATTGATTTTTCATCTGTCAAATTTGTATTATCTTTATACTTTAACTCTTCTCATGCTAATCCTCTTTTGACACATGCTCTTGCACCATCATGCTCCCTCTTTTCATGCCCAACCTCACAAAAGATCCACATAAGTTGAAAACCTATAATGACATGCATATTTCTCAACTAGTAGAACATTTGAGTTCTTAAATTGTGTTGCACAAATATCTGACCATATTATATGTCAACCGTATACTATGCCCCTCTAAGCCAAATCACTGTAGAACAACTAGAAGCAACCTTGCACGAACTCTAGAGAATATGTGTGATCATCACTAATATCAAATTGATACTCCCTCAATACCTTCCTCTATTCCTCTCTACTATCAGCTGCATGAATGAATTCTATGTGCATAAATATCAAAACCTGTGTGGAGCTGTAATATTGTGACTGCACCTCATGTTGTGGTTGTAGAGTTTAGTTCTTTGCAAAGTTGACTACTGAAACTATGTTGCCAACTGTAAAGTTTTCCTTGCATAACTTGAATTACAAGTCCAACCATCGATCTCTATGGGTATGCCTTGCATACTCATACACTATATTGTCATGAAACTTAGACATAAACTGATACACTGGAATCTTCTGAATAACCAAATCACACCTTTTTTCTTGATTACCATATTTTGTAACGCATGCCACTATTTTATACTTCTTGAACTCTACTACTTGATTTCCCACCTCATGTGTGCTTTCCACATATTGACATACTAGCATACATTGCAAGCCTCTGCAACGCTAACATGAACCATCCAAGCATAGTTTCCTATAGAATATTTGGCCATCCTCTCTTTCACATAATTTTTTTGATAAGAACTCTCTTGAAGATGGGCATGTATGCCACAATCCTGCAAAACATTGTTAGTATGCAAATCTAAACATATAGAATGATAAACATCATAATGGTTAGAGAATTCAGTATGTAGTCTACAATTCAACAAGTAGTGTGTGTGTGATTTATCTTGACATAAAATCGTTTAAGAATTTCAAAATATCTTTGACAAATTTGAATTTAAGGATAATCTTGTTGAAATTTATGAAAAATTGGGTTTGAGTCGTATCCAAAAAATGCTTTGGATGTGGCTCATGGTTCCAACTACTGATTCTCCTTCTTATCACATCCCTTTGATTTGGAGATGGTCTTGTGTTATTCTCCCAGTAGTCTTCAATTAGTGTTCTCAAGGCTTCAACAACTAGTTTATATTTTTGTGGGAGTCTCCCCAAGAATGCCCATAATTCATTTGAATCGATGCCCTCAATTCTTTGCTGCATTTGAATGGCTCTTGATAAATTTTTTTGTTAATTCTCAATTGTTGACTCATCTTTCTAATGAGATGAGATCTCCTTGTTTGAATATTTACCAAAGTCAATGTAATGACACGTCGGGTGACATTACTATCTTTTTGAGAATGAGTTCTTACCTACACTCTCATAAGCATCCATTAGATTATTCACAATAGTGTTTTCACTTGAAGCATTTGATGCTCTCAGCCCAAGAATCTTCATGATGTTTCTATACTTTAAACCTGACATCATTTCAGAAAATAGTCAACATCTTGTGGTCTCATTTAGCCTTTCAAAGAAAAATTTCCAAATATTATCAGCATATCTTCTACAAGTGCATTCTGGAATCTTACCTTCCATGTGCTGTAAAATATTCTCATCAATATTAATCAAATACCGCTTTCTATGCAAAATTCTAGGTGGTGTTCTCCTAGGTACATACATCTCAACATTAGGAATTTCATCAATATTTAAGTGAGGTGGGCTAGATCCCATACCTTAGATCAAGGGTGGAATATATGAAATACCTTGAGGTTGACATGGGGATGATGGTGTACCTTCTTCATTAAATATGAGTGATGATGTACTCTCAATTTGAGATGTCGAAAACATTATTGTCAAACAATTCGCATGACCACATTTTGCAATTCACTAGCTTGCCAATGCTACTACATTTTGTAGACATGTCTATGAATTTTGTTTTGTCAAACGATTCACATGCCTTGTCCATGCTTTCATTTTGATCCTATCTTGCAATCATGGTATGCCACATTACCACATTTCTTTAAGGAATTTCATCCAAAAAATCAAGTGAGCATTGGCCAGCTAGTGAGCTCACTAGCTTGTCAATGTGGTAGTGTTGACAAGGTAGGGGCATCATGAAAATATTCCTCATATAAATGGGGGCTCATGGTGATGTACTGAGCCCCCATTTCTATGAGGAATATTTTCATGATGCCCCTACCTTGTCAACACTACCATACATCACCATGAGCCCCCATTTCTATGAGGAATATTTTCATGATGCCCTTACCTTGTCAACCCTACCACATTGGTACATCATTGTGAGCTCCCATTTCTATGAGGCATATTTTCATGCTGCCCCTACCTTGTCAACCCTACTGCATTGAAGAGCTAATGAGATCACTAGCTTGTCAATGTGGTAGGCTTGATAAGGTAGGGGCAACATGAAAAATGCCTCATAGAAATCTGGTCTCATGATGATGTACATCACCGTGAGGCCCCATTTCTATTTGATAAGCTAGTGAGCTCACTAGTTTGGCAATGCTACCACATTTTGCATACATTTCTATGAAAACATTATTGTCAAAAAATTCACATGCCTTGTCCATGCTTCCATTTTGGCCTGTCTTGCAATCATGGCATACCACATGAACACATTTTTTTAAGGCATTCCATCCAAAAAATTAGGTGAGCATTGACAAGCTCGTGAGCTCACTATCTTGTCAATGCGGTAGGGTTGACAAGGTAGGGGAAACATGAAAAAATGCCTCATCGAAATGGGGTCTCACAGTGAGCCCCAATTTCTATTAGGCATATTTTCATGTTGCCCCTACCTTGTCAACCCTACCACATTAACAAGCTAGTGAGCTCACTAGCTTGTTAATTTGGTAGGGTTGACAAGGTAGGGGTAGCATGACAATATGTCTCATAGAAATGGGGGATCATGGTGATGTACAACATTGTGAGCACTCATTTCTATGAGGAATTTTTTCATGTTTCCCCTACCTTGTCAACCCTACCGAATTGACAAGCTAGTGATCTTGTCAAACACTAGCTTGCCAATGTGGTAGGGTTGACAAGGTAGGGGCAACATGAAAAAATGCCTCATAGAAATGGGGTCACATGGTGATGCATATCACTATGTGTAGTGTATAAAATTGTACGCCCATGAAAGTGATGCAATTTCACACTTAATTTGGACCCATTTTGGCACCCTTGCATTAATTACCCTTTAAAATTATCATTTATAGGCCCCTAAGACCCATTATTTTGGATCTCGAGGCTCATTTCACCTAAAAATCCCATAAAATCATTCAAAACACCAAAAATCCCAAAAAACCACCTTAAAAAGCTAAGGTGGGACTCATTCACCACCTTGGGTAAATGAGTCCCCTTAGGTGGAACCCATTTTCCAAGGGTGGCAAATGAGTCCCATTTGGGACCTTTTTCAATTTTGAGTGGGAAATTCACCATTTTAATTTAAATCTTTAGTGAATGTAGACCTTTGAGATTAAAAAATGGTCAATTAGGTGTTAATGCCTATATAAGAAAGTTTCTAAGCCATTTTTATCATATTCTAAGCACTTGAAGCAAGCATTTTCAAGAGACAAGCATCAAGAATCTTCAAGCAATCTTTCACAAGAGCGTCCAAGTTTCAAAAGAAAGAAAAGTTGAAGTCTTGGAGAAACATTAAAGTATTTTTGTAAGTCTTAAATCTCACTTTCCATCAAGATCATCAAGCATTGTCAAGGGTTGATCATGGTTGTCTATGGTGAATCATGATGGATTCTAGGTTGGGGAGATACAACTAGCCATCAAGCCAAGCCTAAAGACTTGTTTCCTAAGTGATTCCATCTTTCATTTTAACTCTACATTCAGCCTAAGGAAGGAACGAGCAACATTAGGGGTCTCCTCATGTGAGTGTTTTATCTCCATATTTCCATTCTTGCATCATATTCTTTCATATTAGGATAGGGTTGCACCATGTTTCAGATTTCTTAGTCTTAGACAGATCTAAGGCTAGGGTTCTCATGCACATTTCATTATTTCCCTCAAGGTTTAATTACCAAACAAGGGGTTTGGTCAAACCCCCCCATTAGCAAATCAAGTTATATTCTATTTTGCAGGTGTTTTCGCAAACTTAGATCTGAAGCTCAGATTGGAAGGAAAGAGCAGGCATTGAATTGAAAATAAAGAATTTCAATTCTCAAAAAAGAAAAATGAGACTGATTCACTAAGAGTGGCGAATGAGTCCCACTGTAGCTATTTTTCAGAACTGTTTACAAATTTTGATACCCTTTTTCTCGAAACAGACTTTCAAACAAAAACCTAGATCCGGGACTGATTCAACCAAGTTGGTGAATGATTCCTAGTTGGTCAAAAAATTAGAATCTTTAGTGTTTTAGAGCTATTTCAAGCCACTTCAAAGTTTCTAAGTGCAAATTATTCATCTTTCTACTTTTTTTTGTTTTGTTTGCATTTCTAAGCCATCCATAAGTCATTGCATTGAATTAGGGTTTTATCTTAGATTTTGGATTTCATTATCTTTTCCAAGTCTAAACTTGGTGGTGAACCCCTCAATAGATCATATTCAATTCCTACGACAACAATCTTGCAAGATCTCTTTCTCTTTTGAGATCTCAAGGGTTTGTTCTTGAGTGAAAGTTGCTCCTTTTGGTCTAAACCCCTAAAGGTGAAAAGGGCTCCAATTTTCCACCTTTCATTTTGGTGAACCTGACATGAAGACTATAATAATTCTAATTTGGAGTGCATTTACAGCCGAGATTTAGCTTGCATTAAAATTGCATTAGGATTTGCATTGGTTAATTTGCATTCTAGGGTTTCAAATTTTGCATTACTAAAAGCTCATTTAGGTTACATTTTTGCATCTAATCTAGCTAAAAATAATTCAAAATTTGCATTTTCATCTCAGATCTAGGTCATACAACATAGAAAACATAAAAAACAATTAAAAATTTCTAATTTTTTTGAAAAAATCCCCACTAGGACTCATTTGCTACCTTGGGCGAATTAGTCCCAGTGCAAATTCAGAACTGTTGTTTACATAGTTAAATTTCTAGTTTTCAAGCTTTTGTTTGCTATTATTACTTTTTTGTTTCAGTTTGATTATTTTCTATTACATTGAAATCATTGGAAATAACATCATTTACATTCATTGCAATTGTGCATAGAATTAGATTATTTCACTTTTCATTTTTAGTATCTAGATTAGATTACATTAGACATAGATCAAAAAGTAAAATTAAAAAAAGATCAAAAAAAACTAAGCCACTTGGAGAAAGTATAGTTATTTGACTATGTCAGATCTCTCTTTCCAAGTTAACCTAACCCTCAAGCCTTTTAGTAGTGATGAATTTGACATTTTAGATGAAGCCCTTGAGGACTTCATCTCAAAAAGTCCATCCACTAAGGTTTGTTATGAGCAACCAAATCTAAGAGAAGTTAATATGATTGAACCTCAAGTCATCCTTTACCCACCTTTGCAAAAATCACAATCTAAAAAAAATCCTAGGTTTATTCATTATCCACCTAAGAATAATGTTTTGTAGAAATCGAGTCATAATACCATTGCTCATACATATAACACTAGTAATAATCTACAACTACAACAACCAACCCCGACACCCTTACATTTTCCTAATCCCATTTTTCCTAGTGCTCCACGTTTAAATTCACATAGTGGGAAGGAGTATAATCTTGTTGAAAAACTCAAGAATACTCTTGCAAAGATATCCCTATGGGACTTAATTCAAAATTCACCTAACTATCACACTATGCTGCAAACAACCTTAAAAAAAGTAGTGGTTCCTCATGTTACAAATGAAAATGATGTAGCAGCTCTCATACAAGGAATGAATATAGTTAATGTAGACATAAACTTTCATCAACATGAGCTGCCTCCTTTGGAATTGAGAAATAAAAATGATGCCTTCATGATAATATCCCAATTCAATAGAATAGGCATAAAAATAACCCTTGTTGATAATGGCTCAGCCCTTAATGTGTGCAGTGTGAAACTCTTAGATAGATTGTGTGTAGACAAATCAAAAATGAAACCTGGCTCCTTATCGATTCGAGGATTTGATAATGTAGGAAAGGAACCGCTCGGTGTGATTACTTTACCTATTACAGTTAGAAAGGCTACCTTAAAAAATCCTATTCATGTTATGCCTCATGACCTTTCATACAATCTTCTTTTGGGAAGACCATGGATTCATGAGATGCATATGGTGCCTTTGACCCTTCATCACATCATGAAATATGTCTATAACAACAAGGTATACCAAGTTGAGCCTAAAATTTTATTACAAGTTAAAAAGGGAACAAGTCCTCTAAGAACATTGATTCCAACATCCAACATAGAGCCTATAGAAGAAGACAAGCAAGTGTTGGATAGGACAACTAAGAGGGTGAATTAGTTGTCATAGGTTAGAACCTTAAATTCAATTACCAAAACTAACACATAAACTGATTAAGTGATTAACCATCAAATGCCAATGCACAAACATAATAACACCATATTTTTGTGGAAAACCCAATGAGGGAAAAACCACAATGAGGATTAACTCACACTATAGAGAATATCAAAACCAATTACAAAAAGGCCCACCGCCTAAAACAAGGTTCACTGCCTGAGATAAGGCTCACTGCCTAAAACAAGGACACACTATTTGGACTCCTTGTCCATAGGGCTACAACCTAGAGGGCTCACTACCATAGAGATACAGAGAAGACAAAGAAGACTTGTTATAGAGATACAACAATGCCAATGAAACAAAGGACCCCACCACAATCATTGATCAACTTGCATGAATGATAGAGTTCGCCTTTTTCTCATTGCATCCAAAAAATCAGCGTTAAGCTTCACACTGATCAACCACACACATAACTCACAAAATTTCAGAATAGGATCAAATTCGTGTATGCTCTTTCACTTATCTTCTTTTCTTATGTACAATTTATATTGCTAGCACATTCTATATTTATACCATCTCCAACCTTGAACAAAGTCAGCCATCCAAATTCAAATATAAATTAGATCAACACCAAACATCCTAGGGTTGAATTAGAATGAGGGTGACCCAAACGCATGCTTCACCAAGACCCATAATAGATCCAACACTTCATGAACTTCAAAGATAGTGCTTGACACATGGTCGGCCACACCAGTGTAAAACACATAGATCAATTGAGCTCAATACTTCCAAATGCCAAAACCATCTTCAATAGAACCAGTGCAACACAACTCTAGAACCACAAGTCATAAGAATTCATCAAAGAGAAATCTAGACTAGAAATAATTCTCTTGGAACTTAGCCAGAACACATAAAAAAATAGTTCACAAGTACCAGATCAACATCCACAACAACCGAATACCTCTAATCTTCTTTTAATACAATTTTATCAATATCCTCAACATATGCAGTCAACAATTACTAGTAGATAACCAACTGACCGGTTGACATCAAGGAAAGCACCTTCATTCCTCTTTCCATTCTTGCAACAATATCCCCCTTTTTCATTGATGGCAACACATGATGTGAAAAACCATCAAAGACACCATAGCAATTCTGAAAGTATTCTGAAGATTTTTCCTTTTTTTGCTCCCCCTTAGAAGATCATCTTCCTCATCACTTGCTTTCTATTTTTAGATTTCTTCCTCTTCACATTCTTTCTCTCTCTTTTCCACATTCTCTCTCTCTCTCTCTCTCTCTCTCTCTCTCTCTCTTTCACATGCTCTCTCTCTCCCCCTTTGACATCAATGGTAAAGGTAAAACATATGTTCATTGAAACTTCCTTTGACATAAAAAAAAAATGCTCATAATGTCAACACTTAAAAATACCTGCTCCCCCTAAAAGGTGGCCACAAAAATCATTCCAAAAAGATAGAACCATGAATCCATTAGACTGATGCATATCCAAATGCATCTTAGTTTGTAAAAGGAGGGGAAACAACCCCTAGCTTATCCCAAAGATACTCAAAATTATCCTTAGGAAGAGCCTTTGAAAATATATCTGTAATATGATCCTTTGTCAAAACATACTCAAGCTTGATTTCATTCTCCATGACCTTCTCTCTCAAGAAATGATACATGTTAGATATATGCTTCATTCTTGAGTGCATTATAGGATTCTTCAAAATGTTAATTTCACTTGTATTATCGTAGAAGATAGAAACATGATCATCATATAATACTATGATATCCTTCAATGTTTGTTCCATCCATAGAATTGTGTACAAAAAGATGAAACAACAATATACTCAGCTTCAACAGTAGACAAAGAGACTGAATCTTGCTTCTTACTCAACCATGCCACCAATCTACATCCAATAAATAATGCACCACCACTTGTAATCTTTTTTTCATCTATACTTCTGACCCAATCTACATCTGTATAAGAACTAAGTATAAAGTTAGTGTATTTAGGATACCATAATCCATAATCTGGAGTTCCATTCAAATATATAAACATTATTTTAACTATAGTAACATGTGTTTCCTTCAGATCTTCTTGAAATCTAACTACAAGACAAACCACATGCATAATATCTAGTCTAGTAGCATTCAAATATAGTAGTCCACCAATCATAGATCTATACTTGCTCTGATCAGCCTTAGGTGAATCATCATCTTTACCCAGCTTGCAACCAGTCACCATAGGAGTACCTATCGGTTTGGAACCGTTCATCCCAAATATTTTCAACATCTCTTTCACATACTCAGATTGTGAAATGAAAATTCCTTTCTCTAATTGATTAATCTATAGCCAAGAAAAGAAATTCATCTCACCAAACATAGACATTTCAAATTATTTCTGCATCTCTTTTGCAAACATCTTGCACATCTTTTCATTTCCTCCAAATATATTGTCATCAACATATACAACTACAATCAAGATTTTGTCATTTTCAGTCTTGAAATAAAAATTATTGTTTGTTGTACCTTTGTTAAATCCTTTCTAACTCAAATATTTATCTAGCCTTGCATACTAGGCTCTAGGAGCTTGCTTCAATCCATATAAATCTTTTTGCACACCATATCTAGTTGATTTTTTAATTGAAATCCTTTTGATTGTTCCATGTAGACATCTTCTTCTAGTTCACCATTCAAAAATGCCGACTTGACATCCATTTGATAGACTTGGAAATCTTCATAAGTAGATAATGCCAAGAACATCCTTATAGCTTCCATTCTTTCTACTGAGAAAAAATTCTCTTCAAAATCTATACCTTCCACTTGTGAGTAGCCTTTACACACAAGCCTTGCTTTTTTTTTTACAACTTTCCTATTCTCATTCAACTTATTTCTGAACACCCATTTTGATCCAATGATATTTTTGTCTATCGGTCTTGGGACCAATTCCGAAGTTTGATTCTTCTCAATTTGCAAAATTTCTTCCTTCATTGCTTCCTTCCAATTTTCATCCTCACAGGCTTCACTTACTGACCTCAACTCAATCTTAGAGAATAAGCACTAGTTTACTTCAGCAGTAGCTTTGCTTCTAGCTAACACACCTTTTGTCTTGTCTCCAATAATTTGAATTTTTGAATGATTCCTCTCTACATATTTCAGTGTCCTAGGGGACATCACTGGAGCATCTTCTTCTCTTTCATTTTGTTCATTTTTCTTTTTTTGCTCATCTTTATCTTGTTCTTCCATAATTTCTTCTATTCTTGCATAGTCATGTTCATTGAACAGATATCTGTTAATATCAATAGAATTATTTAGTGTTTCATTAACCTTTACATTCGAGCTTTCTTAAATTTTCCTCAATATTTTGTTGAAACATCCGTATGCCTTGCTTTTAGTAGAGTATCCAAGAAGTATTCCTTCATCACTTCTTGCATCAAACTTACCCAAAGTTCCCTCATCTCTTTTGATATAGCATTTGCTTCCGAATACCTTGAAATATTTAATTATAGGAATTCTTCAGTGTCAGCTCATAGGGAGTTTTTGTACTATTTTCTCTTGCCTAAAATCGATTGAATACATACAAAATAGTGTGAATAGATTTTTTCTAGTAAACTTCTGATAATCCAGCTTCAGTGATCATTGACCTAGTAGCTTCTTGAACTGTTCTATTTTTCCTTTCAACAACTCCATTTCATCGAGTGGTTCTTGGAGTAGATAACTATCTCTTTATTCCATGCACTTCACAAAAATATTGAGCTCATGGGAGGTGAATTCTCCACCTCTATCAGATCTCAAGCATTTTATCTTCAAACTCACTTCATTTTCAACCATAGCCTTGAATGCCTTGAATCTATCTAATGCATCTGATTTCTCTCTTAGAAATGTAACCCATGTATATCTAGAATAATCATCAATTAAATGCATAAAGTACCTTTCACCAAGTAGACTTCACACTTTCATGGGACCACAACAATCTGTATGAACCAAATCCAGTAATCCAATAGTAGATTGTTCTCTTGATCTGTAATGATTTCTTGTTTGCTTCTCGAATTGGCAATTCCTAGAGATAACACTTATATGATTTTTAATTCTCAGTAGATCTCTCATGGCCTGAACAATACCGATCCTTGCCAAGTTAATCAAAATTCATGTGACACATTCTCTTGTTCCATAGCCAACTATCATTTATCCAAGTCATAAAACATCGTCTCATGTCTTTGTTTATTCTTTTTAGCTCTTTCCAGACACTTCACAACATAGTGACCAATCTATCCACAACTAAAGCACTTAAAGGGAAATTTTCCTTCATACTTACTAGAGCCTTTTCTCATTCTTATTATAAATCTAGCATCGATTTCATCAAAGTTTTCTTCATCCAGATCTTCAGTTTTTGTAGCTTTACAAGCAGTATTTTTTTACCTCCACTTCTTAGATTTGACTTCCTCATCTCATAAGATGTCAAAAGTCCTAGCAGTAGATCCTTAGTACAAGTCTTATAATCTACAGTTTGCTCAATACCACTCATCTTTTCACTATAAGCATCAGTAAGAGTTTTGAGAATATTCTTTACAATTCTGGTTTCATCTTCTGTAGCACCAAGAGATCACTTTCCAGAAACTACCTCATCCAATATCTGTACATAGGCTTTAACATTTTCATATTTAGACATATGTATAAGATCAAACTATGTTTCCAAATTCTACAATTTTTCCTCTTTTACCCTCTCAGCACCATCGTGTGCTCTTTCTAAAGCATCCCAAACTTCCTTAGTTGTATTCAAATTTTGAACCTTAATCAACTCAAAATTTACCAAACTATTATTCAAGATGAACTTTTCCTTATTATTTTCTTCATGTGATCTAATTTCTTTAGGTGTACTCAAACCATTAGCAGGAGGAGTGTAGGGATTCTTATAAGATTTCTCTACATCATATCCACAATACTCCAGATATTCCTCCATCAATACTTTGCAGATAAAATATTTAGTTCCATCAAATCTTGGATAATCAAAGACCATTTTACCAGCCATCTTGGACCTTCCTCAAGTGGTTAAGCTCTTCACCAAGGAACCAAGATCTAATACCAATTTTTGGATAAGACAATTGAGAGGGGTGGTGAATCAGTTGTCACATATTTTAACCTTAAATTAAATTATCAAAACTAACACATAAATTGATTAAGTGATTAACCATAAAATGCCAATGCACAAACACAATAACCCTAGATTTACGTGGAAAACCCAATGAGGGAAAACCATGGTGAGGATTAACTCACACTACAGAGAATATCAAAATTGATTACAAAAATGCTCATTGCCTAAAATAAGGCTCACTTCCTAAAACAAGGACTCACTATCCACAGGGCTACAACCCGGAGGGCTCATTGCCACAAAGATACAAATAAGAAAGAATACTTGTTATAGAGAGAAAACAATCCCAATGCACCAAAGGATTCCACCACAATCATTGATCAACTTGCATGAATGACAAAGTTCACCTTCTTCTCAGTGCATCCAAAAACTCAGCATTAATCTTTGCACTGATCAACCACACAAATAACTCACACACTTTCAAAATAACATGAAAGTCATGTATACTCTTTCACTTATCTTCCTTCTTTTCTTATATATAATTTTCACTGCTAGCACATTCTATATTTATACCATCTCCAACCTTGAACAAAGTCGGCCATCCAACTTCAAATTAAAATTAGGTTGGTGCCAAATATCCTAGGGTGGAATTAGAATGAGGGTGATGCAAACACATGCTTCATTGAGACCCATAATAGATCCAACATGCTTCATCAACTTTGAAGATAGTGCTTGACACACGGTTGACCACACCAATATAAAACACAGATCAATTAATCTCGATACTTCCAAATGTTGAAACCATCTTCAATAGAGCTAGGTCAACACAACTCTAGAACCAAAAGTCATAATACTTCATCAAAGAGGAATCTGGACAAGCAAAAATTCTCTCGAACATCATCCAGAACATACAATAACATAGTTCACAATTACCTAAATACTTGTAATCTTCTTTTAATATAATTTTCTCGATATCCTCAACATATACAGTCAGCAAAAACTAGTAGATAACCAGTTGGCATATGAACCACCAAAATGATAATATGCTAAAAGGGAAAAAGGATTCCCCTTACTAGGCCCTTAGGGTTTCTCACCTAAGGAGCACTTGGTTTAGGAAATGGACTCTCTTTCCACTTGATGATATGCTCTTTTGGTGAGTTCATTCAAGGGAGTTAGGGTCTTAAAGTGATGTGTGTGGAGTGACCTAAATGCTATAAATTTAAAATGCAATGATTAATGAGTGCTAAACTATTGAAATGCAAAGTGCTGGAAAATATAATGTTGTATGCAAACATGTACAAAACGATCTAAGAATGTACACTAAACTAAAAAAAAATGAAAGAGGTAGAATGTGTGCACCTGGAATTTGAAGAAGGATCTGATGGAGGTTTGAAATGCTGAGGAAAATGCTATAGAAACTGAAAGGGACACTTGTGCCAATCTGGGTGACCTAGTCCCATATTTGAGAAACCTGGTCTGGAGCCTGTTTCTACCAAATGGGTGTTTGAAAATTTGAAAATCACATAAAGGCCCATCCAGTGGGACTAGGTCACCATTTTTGGAAACTTAGTCCTCTTCAAGATTTTTGGAATTTTTGAAGGGGAAACAAAAGCCCCCGGTTTGCACCTTGGTTCTTCACAATTGTCCACTTCTGAAACTCTGATATTCAAACCTGAAAGTGACTTTTGGTGAATGTTTGGAATTTAAAATCAAGGAGAGGTCTTCAACAAGTCTTCAAAGTCTTCAATGATCTTCAAAGTACCTAAATATGCAAACACATAAGGAGAGAAAGAGAAAATGTTGATTGTTAGGGATTAGGGGTTTGCCTTAGTCAAACCCCTTTTAGGTAACTAAACCAAAATGCATTAAAATAATGTAATAAAAAATGAAACATGAAGTAATGGATTAAGTTAATTTTTCATGATGAGAGATGTTATATTGTTGCAGCAATCAACCATTGAATGCTTCAGAAAATATGTCTTGTTGACCTAGAATGCTCAAACCCTAGCTTGCTTGAGAAGGAGTGATGAGAGATGAGAGATGAGAGGAGTGTGAGTTGAGTGATGCATAATGATAAATTAGGGTTTTGAGGCTTATTTATACAAGTTGTGCCCTAATTTTCCTGAAATAACACCATACAGGGCGACCTTAGGGTTTAAGAAACCAAAATCCTGAAAGAAATTAGGTTAAATTTGTTTTTTATGACACATGGGACAAGGTCGCCCAAGGTGGCGACCTAGTCCACCTAGGCATTTTTCATTGGATGTCAAGGATTAATGTGTGATTATTATTTTTTGGGATTTTCCTCTGAAACACACTAAAATAAGGCTTGTATATACATTAAGGAGTCATTATAGAATAATAAAGGGTTGATTTAGTGATGACAAGCCTAGGAAAGTGTGAAAATGATTTACAACACCTTGGCACAAGGCTTGGAAAGGGGTAGAGACAGGTTGAAAAAGGTTCAAATGAGTGAAATGTGTCAAAGGCTACACTTTTTGGCGACACATTTAGCCCCCACTTTAGTGAGAGGATGAACTTGCTTCAAACTCACACTAAAGTAGCCCAATGGAGATGGTGAAGAATACAAAACAAGAAGGAGGTGGTGAAGCCCCCAAGGGTTTGAGATTCAAATTCAACTCAAAATTAATGCAAAGCATTCATTCAAGGGTGAATGAATTATAGTAGAACGAGATGCATGATCATACAATAAAAAAAAATAGTATGAAGAGAAGAGGGAAAGGTGAAAAGTTGGATCAAGCTTCGACTGTTTGTCCAGCTAGTTGTGGATCAGATCTTGGCTATTTGTCCAAAAAATAAGATGATGTGTAATCACTCTGGAGCGATGATACTTTTGGTTGGTTGATGGGTGAGAAGGCCCCAAAAGGTGGATATGGGGAAAGTCGTGTCGCTTGGGCTTCCTACTCAAACCATCAAAGTTATACCTCGCGATAACTTTGATAAGGCACCACAAAATAAAGTGATATTTGAAATGATTGTAAGGAATGTTCAAAGGGATTTCACTTTGTTCGTGCAATGTATCATCTTAAGGAAAATTATGTGTAATGTGTCTAAGAGAGGAAAAGTGAAAACGAACTCATCTTCTATCCAAGAGAGGTAAGGGCTGATCTTGTATGCAAAAGAGTAAAAATGAAAATGTCTCATCTGGAGCAACATTGTACCTAATGTTTCCAAGAGAGGGGATCGTAAGAAAAATAAAATTGTACATTGAAATGTGAGTGGTGATGTATGCCCCCACTTTAAAGGAATTGAAAAACACCATCCTATGAGAGATTGCTTTAAAGTAGAAGAGGAGGAAGAGGACATGAGAGCTTGTTCGAAAAGCCCTATGCCAAGTCATATGTTTCTGTTAAGTTGTGTCATGAAGAAGAGGAGTAGTATGTCAAATGTGAGTCAACTTAAGATATGACATCCACATCCCAAGATTTCTCTTATATGTTCATGAAATGTTAACAACTAGCTGAAAGAGACAATGACAAGTGGCATACAAGGGAAGAGGATAACTAACCCTTTTCCCCACTTAGTGTAGGACAAGAGTGAGCCGAAGGGATTGGTGAAATGAAAGGGAGAGTGAAAATCAGTATCGATTAGAGGAATGAGGTGCCCCCACATAAGGGAGATCACCAAAATCCTTAAGATGTTGGATTTTTCAACTCAAGGCCTTACACTCATTAGTTTGATGACCATGAACTTGGTGGTAGGCACAAAAGTAATGTTTGATGGAACATTTCTTTCAAGTTCTAGGAGGAAGGGAGATCAAGTGATCTTGGAGGAGTCTCAACAAGATGCCCTCTTGATCGAGGGTAGAAGGTGATCTTGTGGCATGAAAAAAAGAAGGGTCTTGCTTAGTATAGGATGTCATACTTACACAAGGTGCTATAGATTGTGAGATTTTGTATACTCCTTTGGAGGAGTTTGTAAAATTCAAATCAATAGTGGGTTGCGAGATGACATTGGCTTTAAGAAAAGAGTCCTTTGGTGGTTTCAAAGGATCACTTTCTAAGGTTGGGTTAGAAGGATGATTTGGGATAGTGTTGGTGTAGGGAGAAGGTTTGATGATTTCAATTAAAGCACAAAATCTAAGACCATGATTGGATGTTTGTGTGTTAGGCTCAATAGGGTTGTGGATACCTTGTTTGTTAGCATCACAACATTTTCCACTATAGCCAAGTTGTTTCATGAGATCATAACCTTTTACAAAAAAAAAAAATCAGCTTTTTTGGATCAGGTGATTGTTCATTATGTGCTTCATTGGCTGAAGTGGTTGAGGTGGATACATGCGAAGGATCAACCCATTCTTGTGTTGATAAGACTACGTTTCCCTTTTTAGAGTCTTTTTTGGGGATTGTGGATTCTCCTAGTAAGGGAGGTGTGAAGTCTAAGGAACCCCAATCATCATCTAAGAGCTTAGTGATTTTCTCAAGAGGTTGGGTTTGATTTGTTTGGTGTGCGGATTCCACTTGGGTGATTCTCTTTGGATTGCTCAATGTTTAAGCAACTATTGGGTTTGGGATCAACATCAAGTGTGTACACTTTTTTGTTATAAATGTACATCTTACAATGAAGACTGGAAGGCACTCTATTTATAGCATGAATCCATGACCTGCCTAAGAGAAGATTGTATTAAAGTTCATGAGGCATAGCATGGATTTTTGTGTCTAATGTGGCCATTCCAACTGTAAGAGGTATAGTGATCACATCGAGTGGTTGCTTAGTGACGTTGTCAAATCCTCTGATAGAGAGAGAATCGGGTTTGATGTGGGATCTATCAATGCCAAGCCTATCCAAAAGGCTCACACTACACACATTAAGAGTAAAGCCATTATCTACAACAGTTCTCTTGATCCCTTTTCTTCTGTATTGAGATATTATTATGAAAGCTTCATTTTTTTCTTGCACATCCAAAGGAGTTAGCTCACTTTGGTTAAAAACAATATTGATATTGATTTCATGAATAATAGCTTCTATATCATTTTATTTCTCATTAGAAGGGATAGTAACTTGTTTTAGGGAATTATACATCATGTTGTGATAGTGAGGGGAGACTTGAATAAGATCCCATAAGGAGATTTTTGTAGGAGTATTCCTTAGTTGGTCAACAAGTTCGTACTCCCCAAGGATTGAATTTCGGCGATGGGTAGTAGGTAAGATAACATTAGGTAAAGGTAAAGGAGTTGAGGGTGATGGTTGCGATCAAAAATTGTTGTGAGTTTAATGTATATGAGCAACGATATTATGACTCAGTTGCTGCAACACATTATGGGTGGGTGGGTATAGGATGAATTCAGGTTTGGGTTTGGTGGAAGGGGGGTAAAGGATGAGTTGAGGTTAAATAATATTAACATCCTTGAGAAAGGGAGAGGTCAAGGTTGTCTCTTTATTTGACTCTAAGGATGTAATATTATTATTGTAAGAGTGGGGGACCAACCACTGCAAGGCCCTAGGGCATGAAAGGCCAAGAGTAGTATGGCTGCCCTAACTTACCTCAGTTTAAAGGAATCTTAGGATAGACAGGATGAGAATGATGAGGACTATGAAACCCTTTGATCACTCTGTGAACCCGAGAGTTGAAAGAGACTAGACGAGTCGATCTTTAGAGTCAACTCTATGTCTTAGGTAGCTCTTTGTCAGAGGATAGAAGCACGGTTCTGGGATGACAGTGTGATGCGCTGGTGTCTGTACGGCCAAAAAACCAAAAAGACGAGATTCAAGCTCTAAGAAAGGACTATCAGTCTAGTTCAGTAGTTTCAAAAAGTGAAGAAGAATACTAAGAAGAGTGAAATGTAAAGATGAATGTGATAAAGAAAGTATATTACCACAAGGGTGATGAAGACTATCTCCAACAACAATCTTCTCACCAACTTTCTCCAAGATCTATCCACCTGCACACAAAAAAGTGGGAAAATGTTGGGGGGGTTGTTTAGGGGTCTGCCTCAGTTAGACCCCCATTTTGGTGTTTCCACCTCCACGAACAACCAAGTTTGCAATGATATAAATAATGATAAAGAAGGGAATACAAGCTATGTAAACAAAAGACACTACAAAATAGTATGTGCTTACTCAACCAAAATGATAGAGAAGATAAGAGGAGCTTACCACCTTTGGCCAAAGCACTCAAGGATAGTGGAGGAGAAGATGAGAGGAACTCAAGCCTCTACTGCCATGGTTTTTTTCCTGTGCTCGCACTATTAGAGTGATAGAGTGGTAGCTTACTGAAATAGAGTGTGAAGTGCTACTACAAAGCTTGTGGATGAGTGAATGAAATGGGGAGAATTCTTAGATCAATCTTGAAAAAACTTGAAGAATGAATGGAGAGATGAATAATATGAAGGAAACAATGAAAAACAACCATATTCAGATCGACCAGTTGAAGGGAGGTGTTACACTTCAACTCCCAATCAGAAGTGTAACATTTCTGTAGTCTCCAACCACTGGAATTTGCCAAGGATGTAAGCTTTTTGTGCGGATGTCTACATGCCATGCAAGCATCCCCGATATAAAATCCTCCATCGACACACAAACAGGGTGCCAAGTGTGATGTGAGCAGTGGGCTTAAGTGTAATTAAGCCTATGCCTTACATTTTCTAAAGTTTAAGGGGGTAAAGGGGAATTTGCGTTAGGGGTGAAAATTCATGCCTATACGTTTTTCCCCCACTTTAGCGAGCATGAGTATTGACGACTGCTTTGGTAAATTAGAGTAGTCAGAAGCAACAAGGTAAGAGATGTATACCTGAACCGGCGAGGAAGCAGAGCATGGTCTGACGAACTCGGAAGTGCAAGAAAATATTTCATAGTTCTGTGAAAGTACAAAGATGAAGTACAAAAGTGCCTCACAGGCTCATGGTCCTGTGAGGGAGGTATCCTTCACGAAATCTCACATGAAGGAAACCAAGAAGAGCACCTTATAGACTCATAGACCTGCAAGGAAGGTATCCCACAAGAACTCTTACATGAGGGAGACTGAGCAAGGGGGACTCCACAGAGTCAGAGTTAGTGACAGATCTATCCGTAGATAGAACATGTCAGCAAGTGGTTGTACAGGCCAGTAAATAGACAGTCACGTAGACCATCATTAAGTTGTAATACTTTCAAAGGGGTCCCTCAGGAATCCTTCAAAAGGAAGGAGGGTCCACTTAAGGGAAACGCTATTTGAAAATTGAAGTCTAGTCAGGTTGCCCCCAAGCTAGATGCAAGAATGTAAAATTGGTCTAGCCAGGCTGCTCTTGGGCTAGACACCATAGAACTCATTGAAGGATTTCAAAGGGATCCCTTGGGAACCCATCGTGAAGAGGAGGGGTCCACTCAATGGACACACTATTCAAAAGCTACCATCTATTGGAAAAACAAGGATAGACAACTGAGAGGGGGGGTGAATCAGTTGTTACAGAAATTAAGCTTATTCAACCTTAAATAGCCTTTAATCTTAGATCTGATAATTAACAATGAAAGCATAAATCAACAACACATCAGAGACACATGAACACCAAGTTTTTTATATGTGGAAACCCTATTAGGGGAAAAAACACAGTGGATGTTAGTCCAAAAGATTATTCCCTATTAAAAGTATAATGAAATAAATGAATAGGTAATGTACGTGCATTCAAAAATATTGCCTAGAGCTCACTGCCTTACATAAGACAATCAGATTAAATCCATCTGATGAACATGAATTGAGAAATTAGCTTCTTCATAAGCCTAATTATAGTTTCAGTTAGGCACAAATATACTTCTCTCAACCTTCTTCACACTCTTCACATGGACATACACCCCTACACACACTTACAATGAAGAGACAATTTCTCTTATATATCGGCTATACAAATTTATATCAACAACTCTGTTGGACAAAAATAAAGAATAAATTACAAGTGTCGGAATCGATACATGATAAAATCTTAATGTTCACCAACCTAAGTTAGTCACGACATAGTGAGGACCTAAATCAACATCCTCAAACATTCCAAACAATAAAATATTAATCCATAAGGATTCGCAACATGCTACCACCATCATGTCGGCCAAGAACATGAAAAGCTTAAACACACACTTAGAAATCTTCAATCACGAACATGTCAATTAACACAGATGTACCACACTGATAGAGAATGATCTAGAAACATCACTGAACACCTCAGGAACATATGCAACAACCCAATTCACCATAATTGCTATCTCATCTTCTAGAACCACCTGCTATAGTAACTGAATAACTTTAGGAACACATAACTTCATAACTTCCTCAATTCTTGATGTGTACCATTGAAAATTTCCATCAAAATACTAGATAGTCTCAACAAAAATCCCTTTAGTGCATGCCTCTTGATCATCAATGTACAAAAATTTTCATCACTTTGACCTTCTCGGCTTCACTGGCTGTCTGGAATATATTTATTATAATTTTCTCAATCTCCTCGACATATACAGCCCTCAAAATCACCAATTATAATAGTGTTGACATCAATGACAACTACATATCAGGAACACAACCACAAAATCCAACAATATCCCCCTTTGGGATTAATGGCAACACATGATGTGAAAAATAATACCATCAACACAATTGGTTGTTCACATACTTCTCTCCCTCTGATATGCATCTCTCCTCTCATAGCTCTTCTCTCCCTTTCTTGACTCTTCTCCCCCTAAGTTCGAGAGTTTTTCACATTGTTCTTTTCCCCCTTTGACATCAATGGAAAAGGTACACATGCTCTAATCCACATATCATTTGAATCATATGACTACTCCCCCTGAGTAGCAGCCACCACAACATCAATCTAAAACAAGATCTGACTATAATTCCATGGATTTATGCGAAGAATTGCATCTTAGTTCAAATTAGGAGGGGAAATCACCCCTAACTTTCCTCTGAGATACTCAAAATTATCCTTAGGCAACATTTTATTAAAGATATCTACAATTTGTTCCTTTGTAGGCACATATTCCAATCTGACCTCTTTATCACTCACCTTGTCTCTCAAAAAGTTATATGTGAGAGA
>CM021110.1:164072830-164089097 GCA_007115665.2 Sequoiadendron giganteum | reverse complement strand
TACGGTTTGGTTACAAACCTACTGTTAAGTATTTCAAAATCTTTGGAAGTAGATGTTATATTAAAAGAGATGAAGATATAGGAAATTTTGAGGCTAGAAATGATGAAGGAATCTTTCTAGGATACTCTACTAAGAGAAAATCCTACCAGTGTTACAATAAAAGACTAAAGAAAATGGTTGAGAGTGCAAATGTCATAGTTGATGAGGATATTAAAAGGTCATATAGGTACAACGGATATGACTCAGATGACCAAAAGGATAGTAATGATAATGGAATGAATGCATAGACACATAACCAAACTCAAAGTGTTTCGATGAATCATGAAAATCAAGAAGAAGAAGAAAATAGTGGAAATACAGAAGAAATAATAGAACCAAAAACTCCAAGATATGCAAAGTGAAGTCATTCTGAAAGTCAGATCATAGGAGACAAAAAAAAGGTGTGCAAACTAGAAGAAGAATTGTAGAAGAATATTGTCTGATATCCAAGACTGAGCCTAGCAATGTCAATGAAGAATGTAAAGATGAATATTGGATGGAAGCAATGAAGGAAGAACTGATGTAGATAGAGAAAAATGATACATGGATTCTTTTTCCTAGACCTCAAGACAAAAATGTGATTGGAACCAAATGGGTCCTTCAGAATAAGTTGAATGAACAAGTGAAGTGATCAAGAATAAAGCAAGATTGGTATGTAAAGGATACTCATAGATGGAAGGTATTGATTTTGAAGAAACTTTTTCCCCTGTTGCTAGAATTGAAGTTGTAAGGTTATCTCTTGATTATGCTACATTCAAGAATTATGAAGTCTATCAAATGGATGTGAAGTTAGTATTTCTAAATGGTGAACTAGAAGAAGAATTTTATGTTGAGAAACCAAATGGATTTCAATTGATTGATGAAAAATACATGGTTTGCTGGTTGAAGAAAGCATTGTATGGACTCAAACAAGCCTCTAGAGCTTGGTATGCAAGACTGGATAAATACTTGTTGAAGCTTGGATTCAATAAAGGTATTGTTAACAACAATTTGTATTTCAAAATGGATCAGGATACAGAGTTGATCATTAAATTATTTGTTGATGACATTATTTTTGAAGGTGATGATGACTTGTGCATGAAATTTACTGATGAAATGAAAAGTGAATTTGAAATTTCAATGATAGGAGAACTAAAATTCTTTTTAGGATTGCAAATTACTCAGCTAGATGATGGAATCTTTATTTCTTAGTCCAAGTATATGAAAGAGTTACTAAAATATTTTGGCATGGAAGATTCAAAGCCGGTTGGTACACCCATGGTAACTGGATGTAAACTATCTCAAAATGATGATTCTCCTAAGGCTAATCAAACAAGATATAGGTCAATGATTGGTGGATTTCTATATTTGACTCAAAAAAGACCAGACATTACGAATGTTGTGTGCATGGTTGCTAGATATCAATTTGATCCAAAGGAATCACATGTGATTGCAATAAAGAGAATATTCAAATACTTGAAAGGAAAAAATGAATTTTGGTTATGGTATCCAAAGGATGATGATCTTACTTTGAATACCTTTATAGATGTAAATTGGGTAGGAGCTATAAATTACAAGAAAATCACAAGTGGTGGTGTGTTCTTCTTGAGAAAGAAGTTGGTGTCTTGGATAATTAAAAAGAAGAATTCCATTTCCTTATGTACTGTTGAGATAAATATATTGCTACTGCAAACAACTATACCCAAGTGTTGTGGATGAAGTAGATGTTGAGAGATATCAGAGTTGAGTATGATGAGCTTGTTTCTATATTCTGTGACAATTCAAGTTCCATAAACATTTATAAGAATCTAGTGCTACACTCAAAGAAAAAACATATATCTCTCACATATAACTTTTTGAGAGACAAGGTGAGTGATAAAGAGGTCAGATTGGAATATGTGCCTACAAAGGAACAAATTGTAGATATCTTTAATAAAATGTTGCCTAAGGATAATTTTGAGTATCTCAGAGGAAAGTTAGGGGTGATTTCCCCTCCTAATTTGAACTAAGATGCAATTCTTCGCATAAATCCATGGAATTATAGTCAGATCTTGTTTTAGATTGATGTTGTGGTGGCTGCTACTCAGGGGGAGTAGTCATATGATTCAAATGATATGTGGATTAGAGCATGTGTACCTTTTCCATTGATGTCAAAGGGGGAAAAGAACAATGTGAAAAACTCTCGAACTTAGGGGGAGAAGAGTCAAGAAAGGGAGAGAAGAGCTATGAGAGGAGAGATGCATATCAGAGGGAGAGAAGTATGTGAACAACCAATTGTGTTGATGGTATTATTTTTCACATCATGTGTTGCCATTAATCCCAAAGGGGGATATTGTTGGATTTTGTGGTTGTGTTCCTGATATGTAGTTGTCATTGATGTCAACACTATTATAATTGGTGATTTTGAGGGCTGTATATGTCGAGGAGATTGAGAAAATTATAATAAATATATTCCAGACAGCCAGTGAAGCCGAGAAGGTCAAAGTGATGAAAATTTTTGTACATTGATGATCAAGAGGCATGCACTAAAGGGATTTTTGTTGAGACTATCTAGTATTTTGATGGAAATTTTCAATGGTACACATCAAGAATTGAGGAAGTTATGAAGTTATGTGTTCCTAAAGTTATTCAGTTACTATAGCAGGTGGTTCTAGAAGATGAGATAGCAATTATGGTGAATTGGGTTGTTGCATATGTTCCTGAGGTGTTCAGTGATGTTTCTAGATCATTCTCTATCAGTGTGGTACATCTGTGTTAATTGACATGTTCGTGATTGAAGATTTCTAAGTGTGTGTTTAAGCTTTTCATGTTCTTGGCCGACATGATGGTGGTAGCATGTTGCGAATCCTTATGGATTAATATTTTATTGTTTGGAATGTTTGAGGATGTTGATTTAGGTCCTCACTATGTCGTGACTAACTTAGGTTGGTGAACATTAAGATTTTATCATGTATCGATTCCGACACTTGTAATTTATTCTTTATTTTTGTCCAACAGAGTTGTTGATATAAATTTGTATAGCCGATATATAAGAGAAATTGTCTCTTCATTGTAAGTGTGTGTAGGGGTGTATGTCCATGTGAAGAGTGTGAAGAAGGTTGAGAGAAGTATATTTGTGCCTAACTGAAACTATAATTAGGCTTATGAAGAAGCTAATTTCTCAATTCATGTTCATCAGATGGATTTAATCTGATTGTCTTATGTAAGGCAGTGAGCTCTAGGCAATATTTTTGAATGCACGTACATTACCTATTCATTTATTTCATTATACTTTTAATAGGGAATAATCTTTTGGACTAACATCCACTGTGTTTTTTCCCCTAATAGGGTTTCCACATATAAAAAACTTGGTGTTCATGTGTCTCTGATGTGTTGTTGATTTATGCTTTCATTGTTAATTATCAGATCTAAGATTAAAGGCTATTTAAGGTTGAATAAGCTTAATTTCTGTAACAACTGATTCACCCCCCCTCTCAGTTGTCTATCCTTGTTTTTCCAATAGATGGTAGCTTTTGAATAGTGTGTCCATTGAGTGGACCCCTCCTCTTCACGATGGGTTCCCAAGGGATCCCTTTGAAATCCTTCAATGAGTTCTATGGTGTCTAGCCCAAGAGCAGCCTGGCTAGACCAATTTTACATTCTTGCATCTAGCTTGGGGGCAACCTGACTAGACTTCAATTTTCAAATAGCGTTTCCCTTAAGTGGACCCTCCTTCCTTTTGAAGGATTCCTGAGGGACCCCTTTGAAAGTATTACAACTTAATGATGGTCTACGTGACTGTCTATTTACTGGCCTGTACAACCACTTGCTGACATGTTCTATCTACGGATAGATCTGTCACTAACTCTGACTCTGTGGAGTCCCCCTTGCTCAGTCTCCCTCATGTAAGAGTTCTTGTGGGATACCTTCCTTGCAGGTCTATGAGTCTATAAGGTGCTCTTCTTGGTTTCCTTCATGTGAGATTTCGTGAAGGATACCTCCCTCACAGGACCATGAGCCTGTGAGGCACTTTTGTACTTCATCTTTGTACTTTCACAGAACTATGAAATATTTTCTTGCACTTCCGAGTTCGTCAGACCATGCTCTGCTTCCTCGCCGGTTCAGGTATACATCTCTTACCTTGTTGCTTCTGACTACTCTAATTTACCAAAGCAGTCGTCAATACTCATGCTCGCTAAAGTGGGGGAAAAACGTATAGGCATGAATTTTCACCCCTAACGCAAATTCCCCTTTACCCCCTTAAACTTTAGAAAATGTAAGGCATAGGCTTAATTACACTTAAGCCCACTGCTCACATCACACTTGGCACCCTGTTTGTGTGTCGATGGAGGATTTTATATCGGGGATGCTTGCATGGCATGTAGACATCCGCACAAAAAGCTTACATCCTTGGCAAATTCCAGTGGTTGGAGACTACAGAAATGTTACACTTCTGATTGGGAGTTGAAGTGTAACACCTCCCTTCAACTGGTCGATCTGAATATGGTTGTTTTTCATTGTTTCCTTCATATTATTCATCTCTCCATTCATTCTTCAAGTTTTTTCAAGATTGATCTAAGAATTCTCCCCATTTCATTCACTCATCCACAAGCTTTGTAGTAGCACTTCACACTCTATTTCAGTAAGCTACCACTCTATCACTCTAATAGTGCGAGCACAGGAAAAAAACCATGGCAGTAGAGGCTTGAGTTCCTCTCATCTTCTCCTCCACTATCCTTGAGTGCTTTGGCCAAAGGTGGTAAGCTCCTCTTATCTTCTCTATCATTTTGGTTGAGTAAGCACATACTATTTTGTAGTGTCTTTTGTTTACATAGCTTGTATTCCCTTCTTTATCATTATTTATATCATTGCAAACTTGGTTGTTCGTGGAGGTGGAAACACCAAAATGGGGGTCTAACTGAGGCAGACCCCTAAACAACCCCCCCAACATTTTCCCACTTTTTTGTGTGCAGGTGGATAGATCTTGGAGAAAGTTGGTGAGAAGATTGTTGTTGGAGATAGTCTTCATCACCCTTGTGGTAATATACTTTCTTTATCACATTCATCTTTACATTTCACTCTTCTTAGTATTCTTCTTCACTTTTTGAAACTACTGAACTAGACTGATAGTCCTTTCTTAGAGCTTGAATCTCGTCTTTTTGGTTTTTTGGCCGTACAGACACCAGCGCATCACACTGTCATCCCAGAACCGTGCTTCTATCCTCTGACAAAGAGCTACCTAAGACATAGAGTTGACTCTAAAGATCGACTCGTCTAGTCTCTTTCAACTCTCGGGTTCACAGAGTGATCAAAGGGTTTCATAGTCCTCATCATTCTCATCCTGTCTATCCTAAGATTCCTTTAAACTGAGGTAAGTTAGGGCAGCCATACTACTCTTGGCCTTTCATGCCCTAGGGCCTTGCAGTGGTTGGTCCCCCACTCTTACAATAATAATATTACATCCTTAGAGTCAAATAAAGAGACAACCTTGACCTCTCCCTTTCTCAAGGATGTTAATATTATTTAACCTCAACTCATCCTTTACCCCCCTTCCACCAAACCCAAACCTGAATTCATCCTATACCCACCCACCCATAATGTGTTGCAGCAACTGAGTCATAATATCGTTGCTCATATACATTAAACTCACAACAATTTTTGATCGCAACCATCACCCTCAACTCCTTTACCTTTACCTAATGTTATCTTACCTACTACCCATCGCCGAAATTCAATCCTTGGGGAGTACGAACTTGTTGACCAACTAAGGAATACTCCTACAAAAATCTCCTTATGGGATCTTATTCAAGTCTCCCCTCACTATCACAACATGATGTATAATTCCCTAAAACAAGTTACTATCCCTTCTAATGAGAAATAAAATGATATAGAAGCTATTATTCATGAAATCAATATCAATATTGTTTTTAACCAAAGTGAGCTAACTCCTTTGGATGTGCAAGAAAAAAATGAAGCTTTCATAATAATATCTCAATACAGAAGAAAAGGGATCAAGAGAACTGTTGTAGATAATGGCTTTACTCTTAATGTGTGTAGTGTGAGCCTTTTGGATAGGCTTGGCATTGATAGATCCCACATCAAACCCGATTCTCTCTCTATCAGAGGATTTGACAACGTCACTAAGCAACCACTCGATGTGATCACTATACCTCTTACAGTTGGAATGGCCACATTAGACACAAAAATCCATGCTATGCCTCATGAACTTTAATACAATCTTCTCTTAGGCAGGTCATGGATTCATGCTATAAATAGAGTGCCTTCCAGTCTTCATTGTAAGATGTACATTTATAACAAAAAAGTGTACACACTTGATGTTGATCCCAAACCCAATAGTTGCTTAAACATTGAGCAATCCAAAGAGAATCACCCAAGTGGAATCCGCACACCAAACAAATCAAACCCAACCTCTTGAGAAAATCACTAAGCTCTTAGATGATGATTGGGGTTCCTTAGACTTCACACCTCCCTTACTAGGAGAATCCACAATCCCCAAAAAAGACTCTAAAAAGGGAAACGTAGTCTTATCAACACAAGAATGGGTTGATCCTTCGCATGTATCCACCTCAACCACTTCAGCCAATGAAGCACATAATGAACAATCACCTGATCCAAAAAAGCTGATTTTTTTTTTTTGTAAAAGGTTATGATCTCATGAAACAACTTGGCTATAGTGGAAAATGTTGTGATGCTAACAAACAAGGTATCCACAACCCTATTGAGCCTAACACACAAACATCCAATCATGGTCTTAGATTTTGTGCTTTAATTGAAATCATCAAACCTTCTCCCTACACCAACACTATCCCAAATCATCCTTCTAACCCAACCTTAGAAAGTGATCCTTTGAAACCACCAAAGGACTCTTTTCTTAAAGCCAATGTCATCTCGCAACCCACTATTGATTTGAATTTTACAAACTCCTCCAAAGGAGTATACAAAATCTCACAATCTATAGCACCTTGTGTAAGTATGACATCCTATACTAAGCAAGACCCTTCTTTTTTTCATGCCACAAGATCACCTTCTACCCTCGATCAAGAGGGCATCTTGTTGAGACTCCTCCAAGATCACTTGATCTCCCTTCCTCCTAGAACTTGAAAGAAATGTTCCATCAAACATTACTTTTGTGCCTACCACCAAGTTCATGGTCATCAAACTAATGAGTGTAAGGCCTTGAGTTGAAAAATCCAACATCTTAAGGATTTTGGTGATCTCCCTTATGTGGGGGCACCTCATTCCTCTAATCGATACTGATTTTCACTCTCCCTTTCATTTCACCAATCCCTTCGGCTCACTCTTGTCCTACACTAAGTGGGGAAAAGGGTTAGTTATCCTCTTCCCTTGTATGCCACTTGTCATTGTCTCTTTCAGCTAGTTGTTAACATTTCATGAACATATAAGAGAAATCTTGGGATGTGGATGTCATATCTTAAGTTGACTCACATTTGACATACTACTCCTCTTCTTCATGACACAACTTAACAGAAACATATGACTTGGCATAGGGCTTTTCGAACAAGCTCTCATGTCCTCTTCCTCCTCTTCTACTTTAAAGCAATCTCTCATAGGATGGTGTTTTTCAATTCCTTTAAAGTGGGGGCATACATCACCACTCACATTTCAATGTACAATTTTATTTTTCTTACGATCCCCTCTCTTGGAAACATTAGGTACAATGTTGCTCCAGATGAGACATTTTCATTTTTACTCTTTTGCATACAAGATCAGCCCTTACCTCTCTTGGATAGAAGATGAGTTCGTTTTCACTTTTCCTCTCTTAGACACATTACACATAATTTTCCTTAAGATGATACATTGCACGAACAAAGTGAAATCCCTTTGAACATTCCTTACAATCATTTCAAATATCACTTTATTTTGTGGTGCCTTATCAAAGTTATCGCGAGGTATAACTTTGATGGTTTGAGTAGGAAGCCCAAGCGACACGACTTTCCCCATATCCACCTTTTGGGGCCTTCTCACCCATCAACCAACCAAAAGTATCATCGCTCCAGAGTGATTACACATCATCTTATTTTTTGGACAAATAGCCAAGATCTGATCCACAACTAGCTGGACAAACAGTCGAAGCTTGATCCAACTTTTCACCTTTCCCTCTTCTCTTCATACTATTTTTTTTTATTGTATGATCATGCATCTCGTTCTACTATAATTCATTCACCCTTGAATGAATGCTTTGCATTAATTTTGAGTTGAATTTGAATCTCAAACCCTTGGGGGCTTCACCACCTCCTTCTTGTTTTGTATTCTTCACCATCTCCATTGGGCTACTTTAGTGTGAGTTTGAAGCAAGTTCATCCTCTCACTAAAGTGGGGGCTAAATGTGTCGCCAAAAAGTGTAGCCTTTGACACATTTCACTCATTTGAACCTTTTTCAACCTGTCTCTACCCCTTTCCAAGCCTTGTGCCAAGGTGTTGTAAATCATTTTCACACTTTCCTAGGCTTGTCATCACTAAATCAACCCTTTATTATTCTATAATGACTCCTTAATGTATATACAAGCCTTATTTTAGTGTGTTTCAGAGGAAAATCCCAAAAAATAATAATCACACATTAATCCTTGACATCCAATGAAAAATGCCTAGGTGGACTAGGTCGCCACCTTGGGCGACCTTGTCCCATGTGTCATAAAAAACAAATTTAACCTAATTTCTTTCAGGATTTTGGTTTCTTAAACCCTAAGGTCGCCCTGTATGGTGTTATTTCAGGAAAATTAGGGCACAACTTGTATAAATAAGCCTCAAAACCCTAATTTATCATTATGCATCACTCAACTCACACTCCTCTCATCTCTCATCTCTCATCACTCCTTCTCAAGCAAGCTAGGGTTTGAGCATTCTAGGTCAACAAGACATATTTTCTGAAGCATTCAATGGTTGATTGCTGCAACAATATAACATCTCTCATCATGAAAAATTAACTTAATCCATTACTTCATGTTTCATTTTTTATTACATTATTTTAATGCATTTTGGTTTAGTTACCTAAAAGGGGTTTGACTAAGGCAAACCCCTAATCCCTAACAATCAACATTTTCTCTTTCTCTCCTTATGTGTTTGCATATTTAGGTACTTTGAAGATCATTGAAGACTTTGAAGACTTGTTGAAGACCTCTCCTTGATTTTAAATTCCAAACATTCACCAAAAGTCACTTTCAGGTTTGAATATCAGAGTTTCAGAAGTGGACAATTGTGAAGAACCAAGGTGCAAACCGGGGGCTTTTGTTTCCCCTTCAAAAATTCCAAAAATCTTGAAGAGGACTAAGTTTCCAAAAATGGTGACCTAGTCCCACTGGATGGGCCTTTATGTGATTTTCAAATTTTCAAACACCCATTTGGTAGAAACAGGCTCCAGACCAGGTTTCTCAAATATGGGACTAGGTCACCCAGATTGGCACAAGTGTCCCTTTCAGTTTCTATAGCATTTTCCTCAGCATTTCAAACCTCCATCAGATCCTTCTTCAAATTCCAGGTGCACACATTCTACCTCTTTCATTTTTTTTTAGTTTAGTGTACATTCTTAGATCGTTTTGTACATGTTTGCATACAACATTATATTTTCCAGCACTTTGCATTTCAATAGTTTAGCACTCATTAATCATTGCATTTTAAATTTATAGCATTTAGGTCACTCCACACACATCACTTTAAGACCCTAACTCCCTTGAATGAACTCACCAAAAGAGCATATCATCAAGTGGAAAGAGAGTCCATTTCCTAAACCAAGTGCTCCTTAGGTGAGAAACCCTAAGGGCCTAGTAAGGGGAATCCTTTTTCCCTTTTAGCATATTATCATTTTGGTGGTTCATATGCCAACTGGTTATCTACTAGTTTTTGCTGACTGTATATGTTGAGGATATCGAGAAAATTATATTAAAAGAAGATTACAAGTATTTAGGTAATTGTGAACTATGTTATTGTATGTTCTGGATGATGTTCGAGAGAATTTTTGCTTGTCCAGATTCCTCTTTGATGAAGTATTATGACTTTTGGTTCTAGAGTTGTGTTGACCTAGCTCTATTGAAGATGGTTTCAACATTTGGAAGTATCGAGATTAATTGATCTGTGTTTTATATTGGTGTGGTCAACCGTGTGTCAAGCACTATCTTCAAAGTTGATGAAGCATGTTGGATCTATTATGGGTCTCAATGAAGCATGTGTTTGCATCACCCTCATTCTAATTCCACCCTAGGATATTTGGCACCAACCTAATTTTAATTTGAAGTTGGATGGCCGACTTTGTTCAAGGTTGGAGATGGTATAAATATAGAATGTGCTAGCAGTGAAAATTATATATAAGAAAAGAAGGAAGATAAGTGAAAGAGTATACATGACTTTCATGTTATTTTGAAAGTGTGTGAGTTATTTGTGTGGTTGATCAGTGCAAAGATTAATGCTGAGTTTTTGGATGCACTGAGAAGAAGGTGAACTTTGTCATTCATGCAAGTTGATCAATGATTGTGGTGGAATCCTTTGGTGCATTGGGATTGTTTTCTCTCTATAACAAGTATTCTTTCTTATTTGTATCTTTGTGGCAATGAGCCCTCCGGGTTGTAGCCCTGTGGATAGTGAGTCCTTGTTTTAGGAAGTGAGCCTTATTTTAGGCAATGAGCATTTTTGTAATCAATTTTGATATTCTCTGTAGTGTGAGTTAATCCTCACCATGGTTTTCCCTCATTGGGTTTTCCACGTAAATCTAGGGTTATTGTGTTTGTGCATTGGCATTTTATGGTTAATCACTTAATCAATTTATGTGTTAGTTTTGATAATTTAATTTAAGGTTAAAATATGTGACAACTGATTCACCACCCCTCTCAATTGTCTTATCCAAAAATTGGTATTAGATCTTGGTTCCTTGGTGAAGAGCTTAACCACTTGAGGAAGGTCCAAGATGGCTGGTAAAATGGTCTTTGATTATCCAAGATTTGATGGAACTAAATATTTTATCTGCAAAGTATTGATGGAGGAATATCTGGAGTATTGTGGATATGATGTAGAGAAATCTTATAAGAATCCCTACACTCCTCCTGCTAATGGTTTGAGTACACCTAAAGAAATTAGATCACATGAAGAAAATAATAAGGAAAAGTTCATCTTGAATAATAGTTTGGTAAATTTTGAGTTGATTAAGGTTCAAAATTTGAATACAACTAAGGAAGTTTGGGATGCTTTAGAAAGAGCACACGATGGTGCTGAGAGGGTAAAAGAGGAAAAATTGTAGAATTTGGAAACATAGTTTGATCTTATACATATGTCTAAATATGAAAATGTTAAAGCCTATGTACAGATATTGGATGAGGTAGTTTCTGGAAAGTGATCTCTTGGTGCTACAGAAGATGAAACCAGAATTGTAAAGAATATTCTCAAAACTCTTACTGATGCTTATAGTGAAAAGATGAGTGGTATTGAGCAAACTGTAGATTATAAGACTTGTACTAAGGATCTACTGCTAGGACTTTTGACATCTTATGAGATGAGGAAGTCAAATCTAAGAAGTGGAGGTAAAAAAATACTGCTTGTAAAGCTACAAAAACTGAAGATCTGGATGAAGAAAACTTTGATGAAATCGATGCTAGATTTATAATAAGAATGAGAAAAGGCTCTAGTAAGTATGAAGGAAAATTTCCCTTTAAGTGCTTTAGTTGTGGATAGATTGGTCACTATGTTGTGAAGTGTCTGGAAAGAGCTAAAAAGAATAAACAAAGACATGAGACGATGTTTTATGACTTGGATAAATGATAGTTGGCTATGGAACAAGAGAATGTGTCACATGAATTTTGATTAACTTGGCAAGGATCGGTATTGTTCAGGCCATGAGAGATCTACTGAGAATTAAAAATCATATAAGTGTTATCTCTAGGAATTGCCAATTCGAGAAGCAAACAAGAAATCATTACAGATCAAGAGAACAATCTACTATTGGATTACTGGATTTGGTTCATACAGATTGTTGTGGTCCCATGAAAGTGTGAAGTCTACTTGGTGAAAGGTACTTTATGCATTTAATTGATGATTATTCTAGATATACATGGGTTACATTTCTAAGAGAGAAATCAGATGCATTAGATAGATTCAAGGCATTCAAGGCTATGGTTGAAAATGAAGTGAGTTTGAAGATAAAATGCTTGAGATCTGATAGAGGTGGAGAATTCACCTCCCATGAGCTCAATATTTTTGTGAAGTGCATGGAATAAAGAGATAGTTATCTACTCCAAGAACCACTCGATGAAATGGAGTTGTTGAAAGGAAAAATAGAACAGTTCAAGAAGCTACTAGGTCAATGATCACTGAAGCTGGATTATCAGAAGTTTACTAGAAAAAATCTATTCACACTATTTTGTATGTATTCAATCGATTTTAGGCAAGAGAAAATAGTACAAAAACTCCCTATGAGCTGACACTGAAGAATTCCTATAATTAAATATTTCAAGGTATTCGGAAGCAAATGCTATATCAAAAGAGATGAGGGAACTTTGGGTAAGTTTGATGCAAGAAGTGATGAAGGAATACTTCTTGGATACTCTACTAAAAGCAAGGCATACGGATGTTTCAACAAAATATTGAGGAAAATTTAAGAAAGCTCGAATGTAAAGGTTAATGAAACACTAAATAATTCTATTGATATTAACAGATATCTGTTCAATGAACATGACTATGCAAGAATAGAAGAAATTATGGAAGAACAAGATAAAGATGAGCAAAAAAAGAAAAATGAACAAAATGAAAGAGAAGAAGATGCTCCAGTGATGTCCCCTAGGACACTGAAATATGTAGAGAGGAATCATTCAAAAATTCAAATTATTGGAGACAAGACAAAAGGTGTGTTAGCTAGAAGCAAAGCTACTGCTGAAGTAAACTAGTGCTTATTCTCTAAGATTGAGTTGAGGTCAGTAAGTGAAGCCTGTGAGGATGAAAATTGGAAGGAAGCAATGAAGGAAGAAATTTTGCAAATTGAGAAGAATCAAACTTCGGAATTGGTCCCAAGACCGATAGACAAAAATATCATTGGATCAAAATGGGTGTTCAGAAATAAGTTGAATGAGAATAGGAAAGTTGTAAAAAAAAAAGCAAGGCTTGTGTGTAAAGGCTACTCACAAGTGGAAGGTATAGATTTTGAAGAGAATTTTTTCTCAGTAGAAAGAATGGAAGCTATAAGGATGTTCTTGGCATTATCTACTTATGAAGATTTCCAAGTCTATCAAATGGATGTCAAGTCGGCATTTTTGAATGGTGAACTAGAAGAAGATGTCTACATGGAACAATCAAAAGGATTTCAATTAAAAAATCAACTAGATATGGTGTGCAAAAAGATTTATATGGATTGAAGCAAGCTCCTAGAGCCTAGTATGCAAGGCTAGATAAATATTTGAGTTAGAAAGGATTTAACAAAGGTACAACAAACAATAATTTTTATTTCAAGACTGAAAATGACAAAATCTTGATTGTAGTTGTATATGTTGATGACAATATATTTGGAGGAAATGAAAAGATGTGCAAGATGTTTGCAAAAGAGATGCAGAAATAATTTGAAATGTCTATGTTTGGTGAGATGAATTTCTTTTCTTGGCTATAGATTAATCAATTAGAGAAAGGAATTTTCATTTCACAATCTGAGTATGTGAAAGAGATGTTGAAAATATTTGGGATGAACGGTTCCAAACCGATAGGTACTCCTATGGTGACTGGTTGCAAGCTGGGTAAAGATGATGATTCACCTAAGGCTGATCAGAGCAAGTATAGATCTATGATTGGTGGACTACTATATTTGAATGCTACTAGACTAGATATTATGCATGTGGTTTGTCTTGTAGTTAGATTTCAAGAAGATCTGAAGGAAACACATGTTACTATAGTTAAAATAATGTTTATATATTTGAATGGAACTCCAGATTATGGATTATGGTATCCTAAATACACTAACTTTATACTTAGTTCTTATACAGATGTAGATTGGGTCAGAAGTATAGATGAAAAAAAGATTACAAGTGGTGGTGCATTATTTATTGGATGTAGATTGGTGGCATGGTTGAGTAAGAAGCAAGATTCAGTCTCTTTGTCTACTGTTGAAGCTGAGTATATTGTTGTTTCATCTTTTTGTACACAATTCTATGGATGGAACAAACATTGAAGGATATCATAGTATTATATGATGATCATGTTTCTATCTTCTACGATAATACAAGTGAAATTAACATTTTGAAGAATCCTATAATGCACTCAAGAATGAAGCATATATCTAACATGTATCATTTCTTGAGAGAGAAGGTCATGGAGAATGAAATCAAGCTTGAGTATGTTTTGACAAAGGATCATATTACAGATATATTTTCAAAGGCTCTTCCTAAGGATAATTTTGAGTATCTTTGGGATAAGCTAGGGGTTGTTTCCCCTCCTTTTACAAACTAAGATGCATTTGGATATGCATCAGTCTAATGGATTCATGGTTCTATCTTTTTGGAATGATTTTTGTGGCCACCTTTTAGGGGGAGCAGGTATTTTTAAGTGTTGACATTATGAGCATTTTTTTTTTATGTCAAAGGAAGTTTCAATGAACATATGTTTTACCTTTACCATTGATGTCAAAGGGGGAGAGAGAGAGCATGTGAAAGAGAGAGAGAGAGAGAGAGAGAGAGAGAGAGAGAGAATGTGGAAAAGAGAGAGAAAGAATGTGAAGAGGAAGAAATCTAAAAATAGAAAGCAAGTGATGAGGAAGATGATCTTCTAAGGGGGAGCAAAAAAAGGAAAAATCTTCAGAATACTTTCAGAATTGCTATGGTGTCTTTGATGGTTTTTCACATCATGTGTTGCCATCAATGAAAAAGGGGGATATTGTTGCAAGAATGGAAAGAGGAATGAAGGTGCTTTCCTTGATGTCAACCGGTCAGTTGGTTATCTACTAGTAATTGTTGACTGCATATGTTGAGGATATTGATAAAATTGTATTAAAAGAAGATTAGAGGTATTCGGTTGTTGTGGATGTTGATCTGGTACTTGTGAACTATTTTTTTATGTGTTCTGGCTAAGTTCCAAGAGAATTATTTCTAGTCTAGATTTCTCTTTGATGAATTCTTATGACTTGTGGTTCTAGAGTTGTGTTGCACTGGTTCTATTGAAGATGGTTTTGGCATTTGGAAGTATTGAGCTCAATTGATCTATGTGTTTTACACTGGTGTGGCCGACCATGTGTCAAGCACTATCTTTGAAGTTCATGAAGTGTTGGATCTATTATGGGTCTTGGTGAAGCATGCGTTTGGGTCACCCTCATTCTAATTCAACCCTAGGATGTTTGGTGTTGATCTAATTTATATTTGAATTTGGATGGCTGACTTTGTTCAAGGTTGGAGATGGTATAAATATAGAATGTGCTAGCAATATAAATTGTACATAAGAAAAGAAGATAAGTGAAAGAGCATACACGAATTTGATCCTATTCTGAAATTTTGTGAGTTATGTGTGTGGTTGATCAGTGTGAAGCTTAACGCTGATTTTTTGGATGCAATGAGAAAAAGGCGAACTCTATCATTCATGCAAGTTGATCAATGATTGTGGTGGGGTCCTTTGTTTCATTGGCATTGTTGTATCTCTATAACAAGTCTTCTTTGTCTTCTCTGTATCTCTATGGTAGTGAGCCCTCTAGGTTGTAGCCCTATGGACAAGGAGTCCAAATAGTGTGTCCTTGTTTTAGGCAGTGAGCCTTATCTCAGGCAGTGAACCTTGTTTTAGGCGGTGGGCCTTTTTGTAATTGGTTTTGATATTCTCTATAGTGTGAGTTAATCCTCATTGTGGTTTTTCCCTCATTGGGTTTTCCACAAAAATATGGTGTTATTATGTTTGTGCATTGGCATTTGATGGTTAATCACTTAATCAGTTTATGTGTTAGTTTTGGTAATTGAATTTAAGGTTCTAACCTATGACAACTAATTCACCTCTTAGTTGTCCTATCCAACACTTGCTTGTCTTCTTCTATAGGCTCTATGTTGGATGTTGGAATCAATGTTCTTAGAGGACTTGTTCCCTTTTTAACTTGTAATAAAATTTTAGGCTCAACTTGGTATACCTTGTTGTTATAGACATATTTCATGATGTGATGAAGGGTCAAAGGCACCATATGCATCTCATGAATCCATGGTCTTCCCAAAAGAAGATTGTATGAAAGGTCATGAGGCATAACATGAATAGGATTTTTTAAGGTAGCCTTTCTAACTGTAATAGGTAAAGTAATCAC
>CM021110.1:164003885-164072730 GCA_007115665.2 Sequoiadendron giganteum | reverse complement strand
TTTTCTATAGAGGGGCGGATTTTCCCTAAACAACACATTCAGAAAGGTAAAAAAGTTGCATTTTAGCTTCGTTTTTGCATTTATTTTTTGTTGTTTGGAGTTCTAACCCTCTAACCCTATTTGTTGGTGGGTGAAGTTAGATTTCTTGCTGATACTTTGCAATATTTTTGCTGAAATTCACAAAGGAAAAAAGATAAAACAACTAACGTTTGCTTGCAGGGCCTTTATTTTATTTAAATTTTAAATTTTTCCTTACTATTTTATCTCTTCACTTAGTATAATTAGGGGGAAGTAATACTTGTTGTTTGTTGTGTCTATTTTTCTTTGTGTTACCCTAAGGGGGCATTAGTTTGTTTTCACCTTCCCCTTACACTTTGTGCGGACCAGAGTGTAGTTGGAAATGGTTAGTGTCTTCTTTTTAGAGGGAGCTTCTTGGGGATTTTATCACCCCAAGGGATGATCCCAACCATGCGTACCATTTGGGTATACAAAGGGGGGAAATCCAAAGTTGTACCCCAATCCAATTGCGTCGTAATTGGTGGAGCATTAAAGCTAGGGTGATACCTAGATAGACATAAAGAGTTGGTCTGAGCCTTTCAGTATCTCGCTAGAGTTCTCGACTCACACTTGTGATAGACTGATGTTCATGGTTGTGTCTCACGTATCGAGCGTATTGTGAGGAATCCCTAGAAACCTTGTTCATCCTAGAGTAAGACCTTTGCTAGCCATACCCCTTAACACTAATCATAGGATTGTGCTTGTTCAAAGTGTCTTTCTATAAAATAAAACCAGTAAATCTTGATAAGTTAGCCTCACTGAGTAGTTTCAAGTCCTTGCCATAATCTCATCATCCAAACCAAGCCACTGTTTCCTACAGAGGAGCGAACTTGCCCCCTTATTTCAACTTTTTCCACTACAGAGGGGCGAACTTTCCCCCCTGTTCTGACATTTTCCACTGCAGAGGGGCGAACTTGCCCCTTGTTCTGACATTTTCCACTGTGGAGGAGCAGACTTTCCCCCCTGTTCTGACATTTTCCATTGCAGAGGGGCAGATTTTCCCCCCTATTTTAGTGTTTTTCATTACAGAAGGGAAGATACGCCGTCCTGATCCATTGTTTGACTGCAGAAGGATAGATACACCCTCTTCAATGGATAGTTTCATCCATTTGACCATTCCAAACCTCCATTTAACCACTCTGAGTCTTCATTTGACCGTTTGATCATTCTAAACAAACCAAACATCCATTTGACCACTCCATGCCTGCATTTAACCTTTCTAAATGACCATTTACCACATTCACATTGATCATTTCACAATTTGGGAAACCCATTCTACCATCTTACCATGTGACCTAAACATTTCCATCAAGACATCTTCCATTTGCATTCATCATCATCTCTTAACATAAAATCCCTTAAACCTTGTTTTAGGAGATATCTCCCGAATTGACCAAGGTGTTAGGTTTGATCGTTATCCTACATATCAATCATTGTCTTCAACCTAATCAATTCACTTCTATCTTGAGGTGGATTTGTGTTGTAAGTAAACATCATTGGCCCAAATCAATCCCCTTCTATCTCAAGGCGGATTCGATGCCATGATAATTGGTTTAGGCAGTTTAATCCGATCAACCAACGTATTAAGTCACCTAGGGTGATTTATGAATTGGGTTTATGACCCTTTCCATCAACCAATCCTAATTCATCATCCAATCCAAAACAAACTTATCCTATCATATCCTTTGATCCAATCCCCATCTAAGCTCTAATCTGGTTCTAATCTGAGATATCATCCAATCCCAATCTGAGCTTTCATCCAATCCCCATATGAGCTTCCAATCCATCCTAGTTCTCTATCCATCATCTATTCTTTCTTGCTAATCTATATCCATCATGAATCTCTATTCCCCTCTCACACAACCAATAATAGTAGTCAAGGGGAATCCTAATTGCGTTGATGACGATAATGATTTTTTTTTTATCATGAAGATTGTTATATAGATCCCCTTGACGCTATCATTGCTAGCAAGCTCTCTCCAATTGTCTCCTGAAATCCCACTACTTCTTTGAGCTATCCCACCATGCCATCATCCACATCTAATAACGGTCCTTATGCTACCCTTGACAAGGGATATCCAACATCCTCACCATTGACATATTCATCATGTCCTCCCTTTCAACCTCTATCCTACCCAACCTCCATATCCTCCTCTCATTATCATCATCAACAATCCTAATACCTCTACCTTAATCCCACTTCTCAATCTTCCCATCCTAATCCAACACCCACACCTTCCTATCACAGTCCCCAATCCCAATACTCCCCTTATCTTAATCCATCATCTCAATCTCCTTATCCTAATCCACCATCCATGTCATTCTATGGCAACTCACCATACATGTCTTCGTATGGTGGTCTACCACCTCAATCTTCCTGTTCTAATCCAACATCCACACCTTCCTATCACAATCCCCCATCCCAATATAATTACATTAATTTGACATCTCCCTATTCTAATCCTTCATCCACATCTTCCTACTATTACTCACCATCCCAATCTTCCCAATCTAATCCCACATCCACATCTTCCTACATCACTCCCCCTTTCACCACATTATATATTAATCCTCCATCCAAACATAACTCACCTAGTCCTCCAACAACTTCTAGTCCTCCATCTAATCCCATCCACTCATCTAATCATAATCCTCCAACTCCCCCTAGTTCTACATCTAATCCTCATCCACCCATCCACTCATCTAATCCTCCAATCCTTAACCCTAATCCTCCATCCATTTCCATCCCCTCATCTAACCCTAACCCACCAATTCCTAATCCCAATCCTCCATCTCCTCTGAGTCCTCCATCCATTTCCATCCACTCATCTAACCCTAACCCACCAATTCCTCATCCTAATCCTCCATCTCCTCCTAATCCTCCATCCAATCCCATCCCCATGTCTAATCCTACTTCTAATCCTAATCCTCCATCCATCCCTGATCCTCCATCCATTCCCATCACTCCACCTAATCTTACATCCCTTCCAAATGTCACCCAAGGAATCATGACAAAAGAGACACCATTCCCTCCCACTCTATCATGTACTGTCACTAGTGATGATGCCCTCCTCCATCCTATACCTATCCCTCCCATCACCATTCCTGACACTATCCAAATGGTTGGGCCGGTCAAACCCATCAAATCCATTAAATCCTCATCTTCTACTACTAGATCCACCCAATCTATTGAAGACATCCAACCCCCTCTTCCTAGTCCTAATATTCACAAACTTCAATCCAATGACTTTCATGAATCCTCCATCCTCCTATCTCCCCTAATTGAGGAGTCCCTCCAATTCTCTTCCATCATCATACATCCCCCACATGATGAGTCATGCCAAGAGATTGATCCAAAGCATACAAACATATCCCCTCCTCCAAATCAAGATCCTACCATCCCATCCACTACATCCCAAGATCATAATCCCCCATCCACCCCATCTCGAGATCACACTAGCTCATCCACTCCATCCCATGATCCCCTATGCATTCAAGATCCAATCACTCCATCTCATGAGCCCTTATCATCCACTGCCATAAATCCAGATCCCATCATACTCCCTAATTCCTCTCCTGATCCCTTATCACTCATTCCTCCTGATGCTTCTATCCCCTCATCTCCATCGCATGATCCTTCATCACCATCTAGTCCTACCATCCCAATGCCAATTTTGTATCACCTTGGTCACATTACACTTATCCATGGTGGCCTTCTTATAGAAGACAAAGAATGCTTACGCACCACCCTACCTCTTCCACCTACTAATGTGCTCGCATCATGCTTCCAAGAGAATAAGTATCCTACCATAAACCACATGCTACAAAACATGAACTATCAAGGAAAAGGTTTAGGCCTTCATGAGCAAGGTAATTTAGAGCCCATCCAAGTCAAAGAACATCCAGGCACACATGGTCTTGGAAATATCTCCCGAAACCTGCACTCTAAAGATGTTGGTACAACCTCTATACATCCTAAATGATCCTCTTCTAAAGGCACAAGAGGTACTTTCCATCGTTCTACCAAGTCATTTTCCACCATCCCCCTCCAACATATTACCTAAAAAAAACCATCCATCTTCCTCCCTCATCCTCTCAATCCATTTTGGGTCCTTATGTCCATCCATCCATTGTTTCTCATCCTCCATCTACTATGGGTTCTTATAGCCTTCCATCAAACCCCACACATCTTCCACATACACAGTCCATTTTGGGTCCTTATATCCCAAAATCACCCCCTCCATCTTATCGTATTAATCCTTTCATTCATCCACCCCCTCTCCCTAGTGCACAACATAAAAATCCTACCTTCATAACTCCTAATCAGGATCAACAAAGGCACCCCTCCATGCATGGTATCTCGCATCATCCATCCACACATCCTTGTCCAATGCCTACTTCTATCACTCCATCCACATCCTCTCCACATCATCCATCTCCCCATACCCATTCCATTGCTACTAAAAGAAATTTGGATGCCAAAGAAAACATATATAAATCCAAACATCCACATGAATCTACAGCTCCTCATGTCCCCTCCAAAAAACATGTTGAAGAAAAGAAAAATCAAATCCAAAATCCAAATCAATCCAAAAGGACACAAAGGCCCACCAAAGAAAAAATCAAAACCATGTGGATCCCAAAGAAAAAAGGTGCCATACTTTCAATTGAAAATTCCATAATGACATCCAAAGTTGCTATCCCCCCACAAAATCATTCACCTCCTCCATCTCCTAAATCTATTTTGGGTCCCTACATCCCAAAAATCACTATCCCAACTCCTCCATTATCACCAACCTCTCTATCCATTCATCTACCTATCCACCACATGTGTCAATTTTGGTCTTGAACACCTTCTTCTATCACACACCCACTCCATCATTCCATCCATACACTTTCCAACACCCCATCTATTATCCCCCCTATCTCCCCCATCCAATCCCTTTGATTCATCCTCTTGCATAATTCATTTCTTCTACTAAGGTTGTACCAACATCTACTGGTCACTTTACACATGGGCTCTTATTACCTCATATGGAACTTGATGCTTGAGTCCTTCTGTTGGTGTTTAAAAATGCAACCCAGTTAGGATTTGTAATTCTCTTAGAGGTAGCCAACCTCTATATTAAAGAACAACAAAGGCTAGTGCCCAACTGACAGGAAATGGAATGGATACACATTTCCCCTGCACTTCAAGCTCTGTAAGACCTAGGGGGTAACCCTTTAGCAACATCAAACAATCTAGATACACAAGTAACAGTATATTGCTTAACAAATTATGTTCTCATAGAAATATGTTGACAAACCTAAAATATCACTTAATATTGGCAAGATATTGAATGAATTTCATCAATCAGCATGGAGAACATAACAAACACAACTCAACAAAATAGATTTGAAATGGTTTTTGATTTAAAAAGTTGGGACCAAACTGAAAACAACAGAAACATGATAATGGACCAGTGCCATAAAAATGGGCTATGGAATTATATAACTAGCATCCATTTTTCAGTGTTGAACATGCTCTAAAGGTCTTGCAAATGTTATCACATTATGACAACCAGACCACTACAACTTTCTCTGATAATTCTGCTTATAAATCCACCTGAAACATAACACTCCTGTTACATTTGTCAAAGCAATTATACTATCCCTGAACAATAGGCAATAATAAATAACAAATAGCTCATATGCAGCAAATGTGCATAAACAGACTCAAATAATCTTATTATTGAATCCAAAATAGCATTGCAATTCAGCCATGGAGACAATTATCAGCTAAAATAAACATAACAGAACAATTCAGAACATACACTTTCAGATTAAAATGACTAACAGTCATATTTGCCCCTAGCTTTACAATCTACCCATAGATTTTTCCTAACTTGCAGAGCTTTCAGAAATTGGAACCCTTACAATTGAGAAGAGAAAAGAAGATATAGAAAATAGAAGGAAACATGAGCAGCCCTAAACTTGATCTGCAAATGCCATCTGGAAGCTTCATTCACCATTGATCAAACTAAAAAAAGTATCTCCTCATTCTTCCTCTACAACAACAAACATATTCCCTCAAAAACAACATTTGCTCATCATTGCCCAGCAACAGAAAATCAACCCATGTGGAGATTCTTCAAATTCACCAAGTTGGAAAATATTTCTTCTCGTGCAAATTATGTTTTTGCTCACTTTACTTGTTGCACATTATACCTTGAAATATTTCCCCACTTTATCATGTTGTAGCTTTATTTTGCTTTCATATATTTAAAGTTTGATAACTTTAATATTTCTGCTCTTTTATATTGTTGTATATTAAAACCCAACACATATTACATGTTTATAAAGTGAAATATTCACTTTATAAAAAACCCCACAGTGAATATTTAATTCACTCTCCATTTAAAACCTTCACCGATGTTACATTTTATTGCCAAGCAATAATATAATCTTCAATCTTCATCGCAAATGGAATTTGCAGACCAAAAATCATCCCCGCACATTCTCCTCGCAGTAGCTTTTGTTGCCCTGAAAATTAATTTGTGTGAGGGAGAAGACTTCATTTATAAAGTTTATAAAGTTTATAAAGTTTCTATAATGTTACCAAATATTCAATGTTGCCCTAAAATTCATTTATTCCCGTGCATACCATTTGTAAAACATTTAAAATATCTAAAATATTTTAAACATTAGCAACTTCAAACATTAGAAAATAATGAATTCTTAATTTCGGTTGCAGCCCAAAAAGAGAAAATTTATTGTGAACAAATCAGGACACCTGAAGCCGAGATTTCTTGCATATGACCATAATAAATTATTTAGAGAAAACCCATTTTCTCTAATTTTGACCAGCTTTTAAAATTCAGGTACCTCCTTTGTAAACTGGCTCCCAGGACGCCTTTGCCACAACTAAAACACATTAAAATAATGCATCATACGACCTCCAATCTTGATGAAAATGTATATGTAGAGGTTTTAGACCAAAATAAGAAATGGGTTGTCATTAGAATTACAAAATTTGAAAATTTACGAAACACCATTTCTGGCCCTGTTGCAATCAGAAAATAATTAATTAACTCATCTAAACTCATCTTGAGACCCTGTCACTGAGCAAGAATGCACATGTTTGATCTGAGATTGCAATGCAAAATACAGTTTGAAAAAAGAGATCTTGAGGTGCAAGATATTAATCGACAAAATTGCTCAATCAGACATTTCTGCAACTGCACATGTTTAGAACCAATCAAGGCTCACCAAATCACCACTTTGCAAAATATCAAATCACCTTCTAAGAGACCACCACTGAAGACATAAGCACATTTAGGTATCTTGAGTATGTTTTCAAGAGGGATCTACTTGAATCATCATTGATCAAAAGTTATTAACGATCAAAGTTGACCACTCAGAAAAGTTGTCAGGAATGCAGATGTGAAATTGAACAAATTGCATTTGGTTTTGATCTGCTAAAAATAGTAAATCAGATCATGAGGCTCTGAAACCAAACATGCGAGCTCACCTTGGTATGGATAATGCAAAACAAAATTCGTTCTGACATGACGGTCAACTGGTTGTGAAATCCAAGCTCAAACATGAGAGGCAACTTTGCAGAACTGAACGTCTACGAACAACAGAACAATGTCAAAACCCTCCAGCTTCACTTTTCGAAACTCTGTCAAAACTTATTGTTGGAAGTTGAAAATTGACATGCCTGTTCACAAAGGTCAATTGAGTATGTCTGCAAATGGGTTTTGCACGACAATCAATAGACTTTAAATTACAAGCCTCTAAAGTGGGCCAGTCAAGACTGATTCTTTAGGTGCACTTTTGAAAGTACAGAAGCAAAATTTTGAAATGGGCATCTTAAATTTGTAAAATTTGAGAGTTCCATCAGTGGCTCCAACTAGGGATGTATGCCCCCTGTGGGCATAGCAAGATTCCATATCTTTGGGGAGAGTAGACCAAATGCTGAGTCTGTCAAGTGCCCTCAAACTACTCCTCAATTCAAATTTTATTTTTCAACTTCATCTAATGACCTCAGGCCACCAAATGAAAAAATGGGGATCAACATTTACCTCTGTTAAATACCAATCTATAAAAAGCGTTGATCTCTCTCAAGTTATGCTTGCATCTATCAAACCATAACAACACGGGTGACTGCATCTTTGCAAACAACAATACCAAACTGCCCTTGTGCAAATGAAAACTTGTTCCCTGTTCAACTCTATCATCAAGTGACAACTAGATTAGATAACTCATATCAGACAACAACACTTGAAACTGGTGATAAAGATCACATGAAAATATGGTCTTATCACACTCACTAATCCCTTCATCATGATCAAGTTCGGAGGAGACATCATCGCTGAAAATCAACATGCAATCATCTTGTGTGTTGAGAAAAAATTGCTCATACATTTGTATCTCCTCCAGCTGGAATACATCACAGGCTGGCTTGTCCTCATCCAAACACCACAGCCCAAACACATTATCATGTGTTTCAAGATTCTGAAAATCAGATTTGTCAACACTAAAAGTACTTTCAACTTCATTCAACTCATGACACTCATCAAAAAAATCAACCTCAAATGCATGAGCAGTGTTCTCTATCTCAAACTCACACATGATATCAGTTTCATTCTTCAAATCATCATGCAATTCCATATAGGATGATTTAGACAGATATTCAGACCATTCAAAATTTGACCCTAAATCAAGGTCTTCACATTGATTCTTCACAACATATTCAATGCTATCATTTTAAGGAGTAATAGGGTCAGCAAAGAAACTTTCATGTGCCTTTTCATCTGATAGGCATACTGACCCATGAATAGGAGACTCATTGTTATCTAAAAATTGCTCATTAGCAATGAAATTAACACCTTCATTCTTTGTTTCATCAATGCATTCCTTATTCAAAGGAAACACATCCATTTTCAAACTATGAAGACAAGAAAAATCATCAAAGCAATGTCCACATTCAATCCCATACGGATTGATATCACACCGATTACTATCTGCATCATATGGCTTCTCTACATATTGACCAACAGGCATTGCAATTTCAACACAATCCGACAGTCCACCAAATTGGTTTACGTTATCTATGGATGATAATGCTGATTCTAAATCCATCTGATTGTCACTATGCATAACTTGATTATTCAAAACTGAATTCCTTCCATTATCACTATGCACATTATCATCATTCTTATGTACCACTGACATTTCTATTTCTGTTTCATACAAGCAGTCATGGACAACAAAGATATAAACAAGTTCTTCAACATCTTCATCACTTTTAGCAGTACTATGCTCATGATCAACAAATTGAACACATATATGTTCATCCTCAGATTCTTCATCATTAACAAAATCAACAGGTTTCATTGATGTCAAACTTGAACTACATTTCAAATCTGTTTTGCTGAGTTGTGTTTGTTATGTTCTCCATGTTGATTGATGAAATTCATTCAATATCTTGCCAATGTTAAGTGATATTTTAGGTTTCTCAGCATATTTTTGTGAGAACATAATCTGTTAAGCAATATCCTGTTGCTTGTGTATCTAGTTTGTTTGATGTTGCTAAAGGGTTACCCCCCTAGGTCTTACAGAGTCTAAAGTGCAGGGGAAATGTGTATCCATTCCATTTCCTGTCAGTTGGCCACTAGCCTTTGTTGTTCTTTAATATAGAGGTTGGCTACCTCTTAGAGAATTACAAATCCTAGCTGGGTTTCATTTTTAAACACCAACACCTTCATCCATCTCCTTATCAACTATCCTCTAAAATCCATATATCTATATCCCTATCTTTATCCATGTTCATCCACATCCTAGTCCAAAAAATCAAAAAAATCAAAAAATCAAAATAAAAAAAAATAGTAAAGAGAAAATCATTCGTCCAATGGTGAAAACTTGGCAAACAAGCGCCTTGGATAAGTACCATGATGAAAACCTGGCAAATAAGAATCATGTGTAAACTCCCCATCCAATTTCCTTCCACAATTGGGGGCAACTTCCACCTACGCATTCCTTTCCTCCATCTCCTACATCTTCCTATCTTCCACATCTTACCCATCATCTCCCATTCACATCCTAGTCCCTCCATCTTCCTTGTGATCTTGATAAAGATAGGGGCACATATATATATATGCTTTGGACATCTCTTGGCATATTTTCCCCTCATCCATTATCATTTTCCTTATCCTCCCCATCTACTTTTCTGATCCATACTTATTATCTACATCCATCTACCTTCATCATCTATCCATCATGTCAACCCCCATATCCCTTCCACCCATCTTGCTACCCCTCTTTCCTCATCATGCATGACACATCTAGAGTGGGGGAATCTCCTTATTTATGATAGAGTCCTTGGCGACATCATCTATCCATCTCATCCTTCCAATTCCTTCTCTCTAGATCCACCCATCCTAGCATCTTTCTATCTCCCCATCCATTTATCCATCAAGTAATCCCTGCCATCTACCAAATCCTTATCCTCCTATACTCTCATCCACTAGTCCTTTTTCATCATTTCATCCTTATCTACCCATCCCTCTATATAAGCATCTCACCCATCTCCCTATCCTTATAATCCATTTCATCCTTCCAATTCCTTATCCCTCTATCCACCTATCCTCGCATATTCTCCCCATCTTTATCCATCCATCCATTTATCTCTATTTTCCTCCCCTCTCATAATCCCTTGTAATTGGTATCTAGCTATAGGCTACCCCCACACAATCCAATGCCATCCATCCTACTATCTCCTCACTTTTCATCCCTCATCCATCCATCCTCTCACCCTCCCAATTCATCTTCTAATAATCTAGATCACTATCCCATTCCTGAGCTTCACATAACCCACATCCTACACATATCCACCATCCCATTTGCACGGCCTATCTTGTCTCATCATATCGGCTTCATCCTTTTATCCATTTATCGTGGTTATCTCATCATCCCTTATCCATTTTCTATCGTTGGTCTTGTTCCCAACTATGTTGCCCCTACGCTTTCATATAGGCAAGGTCAATCATTTGATCCACCCCCGAGGCTCTATCTTTTGTCTATCTTGTCATCCTCCATCATATGTCTTTGACCTTGTATTGAACTACTTTTCCCCTACGCTCTCCCGTAGGCAAGGCTAAATCATTTTGTCTACCCATTGGGTATCTGTCATGTCTTTCGCCATCCCTCATTGGTCACCCTTGTCCTCTTTTCTCTTTTATCCATGGTCATTTATCGAACTACGAGGGCTTTGTGCTTTCACGTAGGCAAGGCTAATATTTGATCAACCCTCGAGCCCCTAGGTCTTTAGAGTGTGTCTTTTTTGTCGCCTCATCATTTTCTCATCTTGTTGCCTTATGTCTCATCATCTTGTCGTGTCGTCAAGAATGTCCCTATCCTAGCTGGTGCTTATAAACAAATGTCATTAGTCTCATGAGATCCAATAGGTTTCTAATATCCTACGTCATATCGGTCAACCAGTCTACCCTCCATCTTTGGTCTCAATAGGATGTATCCTTCCTAACAGACCGCATCAATCCTATCCATCCTTTTGATCCTATGGGAAAGGACATTTGAAATTGGATTGTGATCTTTTGGTGCTTGTCATGGTTACCTTGATCCATAATATCATGGTGTGCTTTGAATAGTAAACATAGGGGCGTATCTTACTCTTTTATCTGTTTATGTCTTCTTGGTTGTTCCACATAGTACCCACCAAGATCCCCGAGGTCTTGTGTTACGTTGGGGCATCTTTTTGTGGTTATGGTTATTCCAATACCTGGCTCGACCAAAGTCATCATGAATTTGGGGTGTTGGGATAGCCTTCTTGTTTATTGTGTTTGTTTTATGTATTAGACACTAATCCGTCTTGGTTTGCATACCTTGACGTCTGGTGTATTATGCTATAGCGAAAATCAGTGCTCCACAAATGGAAAATTGCATTAAGATTGCATTTCATTTTCCATTCCATCATCTTCATATCCCCTTTCATCATCTCATCTCTCATCATTTTCCCCATCCCTTCCTCCTTCATCAATCTCCCACCCTACACCGGGGAGGACCTGCCCTCGGCCACGGGGCAGACCCGCCCGACCTCGGGGCAGATTTCCCCCGTACCGGGGCGGACCCGCCCTTTTTTCTGGGGTGGACCCACCTTTTTTGGGGGCAGACCCACCTTTTTTCGGGGTGGACCTGCCCCATGCCGAGGCAGACCCGCCCTTTTCCTAGGCGGACCCACCCTTTTCGGGGCGGACCCGCCCTTTTCTGCAATGGGACAAATCTACCCCTCTGCAGGCCTCCAACCCATTTTGTTTTTTCTTCCCAGGGCTGCCATTTTCAAACCATGTGTCAAATTGACTTCTTCCTATTGAGAAGTCATCTGGGACCCCTCTATTTTCCCTTCCTTTTTAAAGGGTATTTTTTTACTTCTTATTTACCTTTTTTTCCTTGCACTAATCCCTTCCCTTCCCAGGGCCACCATTTGCAAACCGTTTGTCCGTTTGACTTTGTTCAAAAGAAAAACTTTCCTAATTTTTCATGCTCTTTCCAACCATACCCTTTGTTTCTTCCTATTGAGAGGTTTCCCAAGACCCCTCTCTTTTCCCTCGTCGCCCTCTCGAGGGGCCACACCCTTCCCATTTCTCTATTTTCCCTGCCATAGTCATTCCCTTGCAGGATTAGGGCATCTTCATCCATTCCCCCACTAATTGGACAGCTCAAGTCCTCCTCCCCACACTAGGGCATCATTTTTTGGTTACTTCCTCTAGAGTCATTTGCATTTTCTTTTCTTCAAAGCATGGTTATTCTAACAGTACTTCGAAGAGGGGGAAAATGTAGACATCTAAATTTGATCACTTCCACATGATCAAAATTGTCTACTCTATTCATCTATTTCATTAATAGTGATTAAATAATTTATTTAATCATTATTTCATTTTTTACCTAAGGTTCCTAAAGTATGTAATTGAATAAATGAAATAATTTACCTTACACCTTTTCTTCTCTAAATTAAATAAATAAGATAATTTTTTTAATTTATTCATTTGACCTATTTGTATTAAAACCAATTTTTAATCCCTCTTTTTCTCTCTCCTTGTCACATTCTCCATAATCCTCTTTTAATCCGGATTGAATTAATTAATCTGTGACTAGGATGTGCCCCACTTAATCAAAGTTAGTGTCACATCCTCCATAATCTCCCACTTGCCTCTAATATCTCATTAATTATCATAATCATGTGTTTGCAGAACCTTAATCAAAATAATTAGCCACATTTGGCATACTTTTTTTGGTCAACCTTTCCACTTTGCTTTCTTGACCTTGACTCTCTTCCCCATGTGAATTTTTAATTCACATTTATTCACCCAAGGCTCTTCTCTTCCCCATGTGAATTTTTAATTCACTTTTATCTTTCCAAGGTCTACCCTATCCCCATGCAAGTTCTAGAAGAATTGACTTATCACTTTACATGTGCCAAGGAATTCTAGAACCTTTGACTTGTCACATCACCCACATGTGAAAAATCCCCACCTTTTGGGAAACCCTCTCTTATCCACTAGATTCTTCCAATCATTATGAATTTTTAATTCACTTTTATTCCCCCAAGGTACCTGCAAGGTACTTGTCCTTCCTCCACCTCATGTACCTCTCTTCCACCTCACTCCCACATCATCTCACCCTAGGTCATCTCACATTCCACATGTTAAGATGTGAGGGCTTGTGAGTCCTCAACTCACCATAGCCCATCATCTTGGCTTTGTTGGATTAATCTCAATCGTTGAATTCTCTAGAGAATTCAAATTATCCTCTAAATACCCCCTCATCTCAACTCACCATAGCCCTTCATCTTGGCTTTGTTGGATTAATCTCAACCGTTGAATTCTCGAGAGAATTCAAATTATCCTATAAATACCCTCTCATTTCTTTCGAAAAAGGGATCAAGTCTTTTGCTACCAAACTCTTACCAAATTGCCATTTGCAGCATTTTAGCCTTTCCATAGCATTTTTCATCAATCCATCTTGCATCTTGCATCCACTTCACTCCATATCCATCCAAAGAGCACAAAAGACATCCAAAGATCAAAGGCCAACTAAGGAAGAAGCAGCTTGAAGGTATAATCAATTTTAATCAATTTTTATCTTTCTTTTATGTTTATCATTTTCTTAGGCTAATCATTGAGGTGTCATCTTTTGTGTTATTTCTTTTTATTGCATCATTAGTTGTTTAGCATCTCACATTAGGAACATAACATTGTAGAGGATCACATGAAGTATATTACCACAAGGGTGATGAAGATTATCTCACAAAACAATATTCTCACCAACTTGCTCCAAGATCTCTCCACCAGCACACAAGAAAGTGGGAAAATGTTGGGGGGGGGGCTGTTTAGGGGTCTGCCTTAGTCACACCCCTGTTTTGGTGTTTCCACCTCCACGGACAACCAAGTTTGCAATGATAGAAATAATGATAAAGAAGGGAATAAAAGCTACATAAACAAAAGACACTACAAAATAGTACATGCTTACTCAACTAGAATGATAGAGAAGATAAGAGGAGCTTACCACCTTCGTCCAGAGCGCTCAAGGCTAGTGGAGGAGAATATGAGAGGAACTCAAGCCTCTGCTACCATGGTGTTTGTCCTGTGTTTGCACTATCGAAGTGATGGAGGGGTAGATTATTGCAATGGAGTGTGAAGTGGTGCTACAAAGCTTGTGGATGAGTGAATGAAATAGAGAGAATGCTCAAATTGATCTTGCAAAAACTTTGAGAATGGATGGAGAGATGAAGAATATGAAGGAAAGGATGAAAACCAGCCATATTTGGGTCGGCCGGCCGAAGGGAGGCATTAAACTTTGAATCCCAATAGGAAGTGTAGCGTTTCTACAGTCTTTAGCCGTAGGAATCTACTAGGGACATAAGCGCTCCGTGCAGATGTTTGGACGCCGCACGAGTGTCCCTGATAGAAACACTTCCACTGACACACTAACAGGGCACCAAGTGTGATGTGAGTAGTGAGCTTAAGTGGATTTAAGCCTCCACCTTAGGTTTTCTAAAGTGTAAGGGGGTAAAGGGGAATTTTCATTAGGGGTGAAAATTCACACCTATACAATTATAGTCGATGTTATCCTTATCGGGCAACATGATATCCTCCCTAGGAGGAAGGGTTTTAGGAGGACTACAAACTGATTGTGCTTGACAATCAAAGGTTGGTTCTTCTACAATAGCCCGATCACTAATAGGGGAAGGATCAATGATGGAAAGTTTATTCTCAATAAGGTTTTTTTTAGGTGAAGGGGGACAGCTCAAATGTTCATGATCTTCACTAATTGTGTATTCTAATAACAAAGTATCTACTTCAAAACTAGGAGAAAAAAAAGAGTTATTGTCATGATTATCTATGTTTGTGTTGTCTTGGTTGTTAAGGTCTTGTCCACTAAGAGAGGTAAGAGGAGATAAACAACTAGGATTCTCATAACTCTCATTGATTGGTTCTTCTAAAAAAATATCTTCATCGCCAAGGGGAGAGATATTAGGAGAAGAACTAATATAATCATTAGGAATCTGCAAGGTTGTGTCTTCTTCCACTACAACACTTTTATAGGGAGGGGAGATTAGAGTTTTATTTGCATGTCTAGTTATGTAAGCTACTAACATTGTTTGAATAAAAATGAAAAGTACATGTAACCATTGTATGCAATGTTTCAGCAATATAAACAATGTATATGCAAAAATATAAAACTTTTTTATCCAATATATGCAAAGCTTTAAGAATGTATATAATGTACATGCAAGAATTAAAAGGAATTTTAACAAACTAATGCAAAGTTTGATGAATATAAACATTGTATATGAAAAAGTGAAAAGTACTTTTATTAATGAGATGCAAAATTGCAGAAAGGGAAGCATTTTCAGATTGAATGATGAAATGATTTTTAGAATGACCATCCTAAAATGATGATTTTGAGCTAGAAGGATAAAACCCATGTTCCCAAAAAATTTTAGACTTATGGTATATGATACTAGGAGCCTAAAAAAGCACAAAAATGAGGTTTTTGGTGCTGTAACAGATATTGAAAAATCTGGAAAGGGACTAGGTCGCCCAGAATGGCGAATTAGTCATAATTAGGGTTTTTTTTTTTTAATTTCTAGAAATTTGCAACTGTTTCAAATGGTTATGATGTTGAATGACCAAAGGAATAAAGGAAGGTTCAGATTTTGGATGAATGACAATGAAATTTTATGCAAGAATGCAAAATATATACACTTTCATGCATGCAAAAATAGGAAAACCTAGAATTGAAGTTAAACAATACAAAATGCAATGTAATGCAAATCTAGGATGAAGGACTCTAAATTAGAAAAGAAGGGCATAATAATTTTTTGTTCACCAAAATGAACCACCAAAAAGAAATATGCTAAAAGGGAAAGAGGATTCCCCTTACTAGGCCCTTAGGGTTTTTCACCTAAGGAGCACTTGGTTTAGGAAATTGACTCTCTTTCCACTTGATGATATGCTCTTTTGGTGAGTTCATTCAAGGGAGTTAGGGGCTTAAAGTGATTTGTGTGAAGCTCCCTAAATGCAAAAAATTGAAAATGCAATTATTAATGAGTGCTAAACTATTGAAATGCAAAGTGCTGGAAAACACAATGTTGTATGAAAACATGTACAAAATGATCTAAGAATGTACACTAAACTAAAAAAAAATGAAAGAGGTAGAATGTGTGCACTTGGAATTTGAAGAAGGATCTAGTGGAGGTTTGAAATGCTGATGAAAATGTTGCAAAATCCAAAAGGGGCACTTGAGCCAATCTGGGCAACCTAGTCCCAGATTTGAGAGAACTAGTCTAGAGCCTGTTTCTGTCAAATGGGTGTTTGAAAATGTGAGTTATAAAAAGGAACATCCAATGGGACTAGGTCACCATTTTTGGTGACTTAGTCCTCTTTAGGATTTTTGGAATTTTCGAAGGGGAAACGAAAGCCCCCGATTTGTACCTTGGTTCTTCACAATTGTCCGCTTCTGAAACTTTGATATTCAGACCTGGAAGTGATTTTTGGTGAATGTTTGGACTTTGCAAGAAAGGAGAAGTCTTAAAAAAGTCTTCAAAGTCTTAAATTATCTTCAAAGTACGTAAATCTGCAAACACACAAGCAGAGAAAGAGAAAATGTTGATTGTTAGGGATTAAGGCAAACCCCTTTTAGATAACTGAACAAAAATGAGTAGAAATAATGTAATAAAACATGAAACATGAAGTAATGGAGTAAGTTGATTTTCCATAATGAGAGATCTTGTATTGTTGTAGCAATCAACCCTTGAATGCTTCAGAAAATTGTTTTGTTGACCTAGAATGCTGAAACCCTAGCTTGCTTGAGAAGGAGTGATGAGAGATGAGAGAAGTGTGAGTTGAGTGATGCATAATGATGAATTAGGGTTCTGAGGCTTATTTATACAAGTTGTGCCCTAATTTTCCTGAAATAACACCATACAGGCCAACCTTAGGGTTTTAGAAACCATAATCCTGAAAGAAATTAGATTAAATTTGTTTCTTATGCGACCTAGTCCACCTAGGAATTTTTCGTTGGATGTCCAGGATTAAAGTGTGAATATTATTATTTGTCGGGATTGTCCTCCAAAACACACTAAAATAAGGCTTGTATGTGTATTAAGAGGTCATTATAGCACAATAAAGGGTTGATTTAGTTATGACAACCCTAGGAAAGTGTGAAAATGTTCTACAACACCTTGGCACAAGGCTTGGAAAGGGGTAGAGAGAGGTTGAAAAAGGTCCAAAATCCATAGGCAAAGGTCCAAATGAGTGAAAAGTGTCGAAGGCTACACTTTTTGGTGACACAACATCAATGACAACACTTTCATTCCTCTTTCTATTCTTGCAACAACAAGAAATTAAATTAGTGTGAAAATGGTTATATGATGATTAGAGTTCCTTGGAGTTCAAACACTCATTTATGGGAGAATACATAATAATAAGAAAAGAAGATGAGAAAAAAAAGAAACCAATGGTCATGTCAACTCAAAACTTGGAAGAAAATTCACAAGCATCCAATTCATCTGCTCTTGAAGAAGATACAAGCTATGCAACTAACTTTGATGAGATAGATTATCAATAGCCACCAAACCCAAAAGAAATGAAAAAATTTATGGGAGAGGATATGAACTTGTGAAATAATTCAGCTATAATGGTAAAGGGTGTGGAAATAAAGAACAAGGCATTCTAATTCCTATAGAGCATAACGCACAAGAGACAAAAAGTGGTTTGGGGTATTGTCCCTATAAGATTACATAAGAAACATAGATACCATCATTAAACATTGACACTATCATGTGGAAACCAAAAATCAACCTCACTTTGAAACATCCTAAATTTCTTGATATGGATTTCAAACCATCATGGAAATAATTTTAAGATGATGATGCATTGAAGAAAATGTTAGGAGTTTATGAAAAGTCACCTACTACCCCTCAAAATAAAAAGGTCACATGTGTTATGATTAACACCAAGAAAAAGGATGCAGAAGATGAAATAAGACAAACATAAGTACAAAAGAATACAACCTTGAATTTCCAAAGCCAAGTGCACTTCCTTTAGGAGATACAATTGACATATGAATGGACATCAATGATAAGGATAAGGTAATTAACATAGGAAATTGACTTGATGATGAAGAACAAGAGGATACTACAACTGTGCTTCATGACTTTCTCAAAAAAATTGGTTAGACTTTTTCAGATATGTTAGGAATTGATCCTAAGATAGTGACACACAACATCATCCTTGCTGAAAATGCTAAGCTCGTTCAAAAAAAGACACAAAAAATGAATCCTAAGATAGCCTTTCTTGTTAAAGGAGAACTCGAAAAGCTCCTTGAAGTTGGTTTCATAATATCTATAGACTATTCTCCTTGGATCTCAAATATTGTCATAGTCACAAAACTTGCCAACCATATTGGGATGTGTATAGATTTTTGTGACCTGAATAAAGCATCTTTGAAAGATTATTTTCCCCTTCCTAATATCGATATGATAGTGGATTCAACTACACGACATGCTTTGTTGTCATTCATGGATGGATTTTTTGGATACAACCAAATCTTTATTAACCCTCAAGATCAATATAAAACAACATTTACAATAGTTTGGGGAACGTTTTGTTGGGTTATTATGCCTTTTGGATTGAAGAATACGAGCGCAACATATCAACAAGTGATGAGATTAATATTTCATGATTACATACATAATGTTTTGGAAGACTATGTTGATGACATTCTAGCCAAATCTTTAACAAGACAAGACAATGAGAATTTCCTTCAAAAAGTCTTAGAGTGGATGTGAAAATACAACATGAGTTTGAATAAAAAAAAAATGTGTCTTTGGTGTAGATAGTGGGAAGCTTCTAGGGTTTATCGTATCTCACATAGGCATCAAGTTTGACACAAAGAAAATTGATGCTATAGTCAACTTGCCACCTCCTAAAAACATTTCTCAATTGCACATGTTACAAGGAAGAATTCAAGCTATCTATCATTTTGTAGCATCTTTAGTTGATCGAATGTTACCATTTACACATCTCCTCAAAAAGGATGTGCACTTTGTTTGGAATGAGGATTGTAAATAGGATTTTTAGAGTTTAAAGGAGTACCTAGAAACTCCACTTGTTTTACAATCCACCATGCAAACTAAACCATTCATACTTTATACAGCCGCATTAACCCATGCTCTTGTAGCATTGTTGCCTCAACAAGATGAAAATGGTAAAGAGAATCATGTTTATTACATTATCTAAACTTTGATTGGTTATGAGAAATGATACAGAACAATAGAAAAAAAATAAAATTCTCTTTTATTTTCTACCAGTAAACTGTGACATTACTTACTAAATGCAGAAATGCGTGTGATGATGAAATTTGATCCTCAAACATATTTTCAATAAAACAGATTTATCAAGACATTTAGCTAAATGGGTTATGTTGTTAACAGAGTTTTACCTTAACTTTTTTTCACAAAAATTAATTAAAGTACAAGCCTTAACTGACCACTTAGCTAACACTCCCTCACCCCTAGCATCACCTAATGTCAAAAAATTCCTTGATGAGAATGTGTGGACTATTCAAAAAGATGGTGAAGCATGGGAATTATACTTTGATGGATTTAAGTGTAGAAAAAGCTCTAGCTCTAGGGTTATAATAATTCTTCCCATAGTAAATCATATTCCCTTATCATACTACTTAAACTTCCTATGCACCAATAACACAACAAAATATGAAGCCTTAATTACTAGACTACGTACTATTTTAGCTTTGAGAGTTTGAAATGTCAAGATATTCGGCGATTCACAATTAGTCATTAAGAAAATAAATGGGACATATCAAGTGAAGCAAAATAAATTATCAAAATACAAGGATCTCATAATGAATTTGTTATAGAAGTTTGAATCATTTACCATTGATAACATCCCACCAAAGGATAATCGGCATGCATATGCAATGGCGAGTGCAACTTCTCTTATATCACCTCAAGATCCTTCAAAGGATTTCACATTTACTATTCACCCAATCATGAAACCATTGATCGATAATAAATTAGAAGAAGTATTAGCAACAACCAAGGAAGACTCAAGTGAATAGTATGATACAATATTTAACTATTTGAAAGACGATACCTTTCCCGAGCCAACAACAAAGAACATTCAAACTCGCTTGCAAAAACTTGAAACCAAGTACATCATCCTTGCCGATGTATTATATAGAATATCCTTTAACGTCATTCTACTTCGATGTCTTAAAAAATCTAAAATCCCCATAGCACTCGAAGAGGCTCATGCGAGTGCCTATGGAGGTCATTTTGGAGGGAGATCTTTAGTACAAAAACTCATCCGCATGGGATATTACTAGAGACATTGAAAAATATTTCTTCGAGTATGTTAAGAGATGTCACAAATTTTAGGAACATAGATTTCCAATGTTAAGAGATGTACATCACCATGAGACCCCATTTCTATGAGGAATTTTTTCACACTACCCCTAGCTTGTCAACCTTACCGTATTAACAAGCTAGTGAGCTTGTCAAACACTAGTTTTCCAATGCGGTAGGGTTGATAAGGTAGGGGTAGCATGAAAAACTACCTCATAGAAATGGGGTCTCATGGTGATGTACATCACCATGAGACCCCATTTCTATGAGGCAGTTTTTCATGCTACCCCTACATCACCATGAGACCCCATTTCTATGAGGCAGTTTTTCATGCTACCCCTACCTTATCAACCCTACCACATCATCATGAGACCCCATTTCTATGAGGCAGTTTTTCATGCTACCCCTACCTTATCAACCCTACTGCATTGGAAAGGTAGTGAGCTCACTAGCTTGCCAATGCTACCACATTTTGCATGCGTGTCTATGAAAACATTATTATGAAAAAATTCACATGCCTTGTCCATGCTTCCATTCTGAGCCTATCTTGCAATCAAGGCATGCCACATGACCACATTTCTTTAAGGAATTCCATCAAAAAAATCATGTGAGCATTGGCAAGCTAGTGAGTTCACTATCTTTCCAATGAGGAATTTTTTTATGTTGCCCCTACCTTGTTAACCCTACTGAATTGGAAAGCTAGTGAGCTCACTAGCTTGCCAATGCTCTCATGAATTTTTGGATCCAATACCTTAAGGAAATGCGGTCTTGTGGCATTCCATGATTGCAAGATAGGCTGCACCTTTCTCCATGTTGCTAAATTTACCATGAATAAAGAGTCTTGAAATAGTGGAGAGAAGGGTTAGAATCCCTTGTAGGTAGACTAATAAGGGAAACATTAAAATATATCACAACATTAGTGATGAGGTAAATTTAAAAATAGAGATGAAAACCAAAATAGATTCAAATATCTATCAAGGTGTGAGGAGTATATTCCAATTTTTTAGAGATATGTATGGAAAATTTGGTAGCATAGACAATGCCATCAGCTATTTGAAAAAATGCACATAACCATGAGACCCCATTTCTTTGAGGAATTTATTCAAACAACTAATTTCCTTGTCTATGTTGTTTGCAAAAATTCTTTGGTAGACATGTATAGAAAATTTGGTAGCATAGACAAGGCAATCAACTACTTGGTATAATTTTTTGACAAAATATTTGAATGAGATATGTCCAGGTGGACTATAATGATTGCAGGATATGCACAAAATAGATTTATTGAGAAGGCTTTAGAAAATTTCAAGCATATGAAATTTCTAGGTGTAAGACCAAAATCCACTACATTTTCCAATATCCCACATGCCTATACCAAAATGAAAGCTTTGGAGAAGGGTATGCACATCCATAGTAAAGGATTGAGAAATGATGTATTATTTTACTTACTTATAACTTATAACATATATATGTGTATACAAAATGTGGAAGTATACACAAAATAATTCAATTGTTTAACAAAATGCCTCAAAGAGATGTGGTTTAAAAATATAATTGGCAAGTGTTAAGAATTGTGTAATTTAAAATGTGCATTAACAAGCTAAGGTTATAATCAAAAACTAAAAATGATCAACATGAACTATGAAAAATAAAAAAATCAAAGCAAGCCAAAATAGAATGAAAGAAAATGTGTAAAGACTTCACCTACCTAAAAAAATGGAGTTTCGAATGGAGGATTTCAACCCAATTATGTAGTCTTTGCTTCTTCTTTCTTCAAACTCCTCAACAATTTTACTTTTTCAAAAGCTTGTTTCCCTTCAAACTTCAATTGTATATCACTCTTGAATTGAATTCAGACTTGAACTAATATTATATGCCTTTCAATGTGAAAACTCTACTATTTCATGCAAAGGTGGTGGAAAGAACATGAAAAAGGTGGTGGAATGAAAATTTGCATACACACTTCACAAAATCATCAAAAATCATTTTTTTGTCGGAATACGCACATAACTAGGAGAATATTTAGAATATGGGCCTAGAGATCACGGGTATATTGAGTTTTTTACCATTTTTAGAGCAAGACAAAATGTGCTCGCATTATAACACGAGTGTTTTATAACACGAGTGTGTTATGTCTTGCTAAACAAATTTCCATATCTCTACTACTTCAAAACATACCCATGTTATGATAACGTTGATTATTTATAGGTTTATTTTCTCTCTTTCTCTCTATCCTCTACCCTCTACCTTTAAACCCTTAAACCCTCTACCCTCTATCTCTCTCCCACTCCCTCCCTCTCTCTCTCAATTCTCTCCCTCCTACCCGCTCTCCCTCTATCAAGTCTCTCTCTCTCTCACTTACTCACTCCTATCTCTATCCCCTCTACCCTCTCTATCTCTCTCAAGTCTCTCTCCTACCCCCTCTCCCTCTCTCAAGTCTATCTCTCTCACTCAATCACTCCTATCTCTCTCCTCTCTACCCTTAACTCTCTACCCTCTACCCTTAAACCTCAAACCCTTAAACCCTTAAACCTTCTACCCTCTACCCTCTATCTCTCCCCCACTCCTTCCCTCTCTCTCTCTCTCAAGTCTCTCCCACCTACCCCTCCCTCTCTCTCACTCAATCCTATCTCTATCCCCTCTACCCTCTACCCTTAAGCCCCCCCCTCTCTCAAGTGTCTCTCTCCTACCCCCTCTCCCTCTCTCAGGTTTCTCTTACTCACTCCTTATACCTCTATCCCCTCCACCCTTAAACCCTCTACCCTCTACCCTCTACCCTATACCATCTCTCTCTCAAGTCTCTCTCTCTCTTATCCCCTCTCCCTCTCTCAAGTATCTCTCTCACTCACTTAGTCCTATCTCTATCCCCTCTATCCTCTACCCTTAACCCTTAAACACTTAAACTCTTAAACCCCTAACCCTCCACCCTCTCTCTCTAGTTTCTCTCCTACCCCCTCTCCCTCTCTCTAGTCTCTCTCTCACTCACTCAATCCTTCTATCTCTATCCCCTCTACCCTCTATCCTTAAACCCTTAACCATCTCCCTCTCTCAATTCTCTCTCACTCACTGCTTCTATCTCTCTCCCCTCTACCCTTAACTCTCTAGCCTCTAGCCTTAACCCTTAAAACCTTAAACCCTTAAACCCTCTAGCCTCTAGCCTCTATCTCTCTCCCACTCCCTCTCTCTCTCTCTGAAGTCTCTCCCTCCTACCCCCTCTCCCTCTCTGAAGTCTCTCTCTCTCTCACACTCAACCCTAATCCTTCAACCATATACCCTCAAATCTATACCCTAACCCCTTAAACCCTAAACACTTAAAACTTCTACCCTCTACCCTCAACCCTAATCTCTCAACCCAATACCCTAAAATATCAACCCTATAGGTCCTCAACCCTATACCCTCAATTCTCAACCCTCATATATCTAAGTCCCTCCCTCCTCTTCTCTCCTCTGTATCTGACTTCTCCCTCCATCTATCCCTTTAACCATCCCTCCCTCTCTACCCTAATCTGTCAACCCTTAACCCTCAACCCTTAAACCCAAACACTTAGCCCTAAACCCTAAAACCTCAATCCTTATACTCTAAACTCTTAAACCCTCTACCCTCAACCCTCTACCCTCTACCCTCAACCCCAATCACTCAACCCTTAAACCCACCCAAGTAAAATCTCTACCATAATCCCTAAATTCTTGACCCTTAATCCCTCAGCCCTTGATCCCTCAACCTAAAACCCTAAACCCTCTACCCTCTACCATATGCATTAAACCCTCAACCACCAATTCTCAACCCTCAACCCTTAAACCCTAAAATATCAACCCCTATACCCTCTAACCTATATATTGGACCCTAAACCATAATCCTTCAACCATATACCCTCACACCTATACCCTAAACCCTTTACCCTAAAACCTAAACCCTAAACCCTTAAACTTTAAACTTTCTACCCTCTACCCTCAACCCTAATCCTTCAACCATATTCCCTCAACCCAATAACCTAAACCATAAACCCTATACCCTCAATTCTCAACCCTCTACCCTCAATTGCCAACCCTCTACCCTATACATTGGACCTTGTCCCTCCCTCCTCTTCTCTCCTTCTCTCTATCTGACTTCTCCCTTAATCCCTCCCTCTCTACCCCAATCCATCAACCCCAAACCTCAAACCCTTAAACCCTTAAACACTCAACCCTAAACCCTAAACCCTAAACCCTAAACCCTCAACCCTTAAACCCTCTACCCTCAACCCTTAAACCCTCTACCCTAAACCCTAAACCCTGAACCCTGAACCCTTAAACCCTTAAACCCAAGTAAAATCTCTACCCTAATCCCTCAACCCTCAACCCTTAATCCCTCAACAATTAAACCCTCTACCCTCCACCCTCAACCCTCAACCCTTAAACCCTAATACCTCCACCCTATACATTGGACACTTAACCCTAATCATTCAACCCTATACCCTCAATCCTCTACGCTCAACCTTAAACCCTCAAACCTTAAACCCTCTACCCTCTACACTCTACCTTATACATTAAACATTCAACCCTCAATTCTCAACCCTAAACCCTTAATCCCTCGACCCTCAACCCCTATACCCTCTCCACTATATATTAGACCCTCAACCATATACCCTCAAACCTATAACCTAAACTCTAAGCCCTCAACCCTCAACCCTTAAACCCTCAACCCTTAGATCCTCTACCCTCTATGCTCAACCTCAACACTCTAACATCAACCTTAATCCATCAACCCTTAAACCCAAGTAAAATCTCTGCCCTAATCCCTCAACCCTCAACCCTAAATCTCTCAACCATTAAACCTTAATCCCTAAACCCCTATACCCTCTACCCTATACATTGGAACCTCAACCCTAATATTTCAACCCTATACCCTCAACCCTCTAACCTCAACCCTCAACCCTTAAATACTAAACTCTTAAACCCTCTACCATCTACCCTATATATTAAACCCTCAACCACAATTAAAAACTCAATATGTCCCTTAATCCCTCAAACCTCAACCCTCAACCACTATACCATCTACCCTATACATTGGACACTCAACCCTAATCCTTCAACTATATACCCTAAACCCTCTACCCTCAATCCTTAACCCTCAACCCTAAACCATTAAATCCTAAACCCTCAAACCTTCTACCCTATACCCTCAACCCTAATCCCTCAACCCTATACCCTCAATCCAATACACTAAACCATAAGCCCTATAGTTCCTCAACCCTATACCCTTAATTATCAACCCTCTACCCTATACATTGTATCCTCAACCCTCATATATCTCCATCCCTCCCTCCTCTTCTATCCTTCTCTCTATCTAAATTCTCCCTTCATCTCTCCCTCCATCCATCCCTCCCTCTCTTCCCTAATCCATAAACCCTAAAACCTCAACCCTTAAACCCTTAAACACTCAACCCTAAACCCTAAATCCTCAACCCTCAACCCTCAACCCTCAACCCTCAACCCTAATCCCTCAACCCTTAAACCCTTAAACCCAAGTAAACTCTCTATCCTAATCCCTCAACCCTCAACTATTAATACCTCAACCCTTAAACCCTCAACCCTTAAAGCCTAATCCATCAACCTCTATACCCTCTACCCTATACATTGGACCCTCAACCATAATCCATCAACCCTATACCCTCAACCGTCTACCCTCTACCCTATACATTAAACCCTCAACCTTAAATTCTCAACCCTCAACCCTAAATTCTCAACCCTCAACCTTTAATCCCTCAACCCTCAACCCTTAAACCCTAAACCCTCAACCCCTATACCCTCTACCCTATACATTGGACCCTCAACCCCTATACCCTCTACCTTATACACTGGACCCTCAACCCTAATTCTTCAACCATATACCCTCAAACCTATACCCTAAATCATCTACCCTTAACCCTAAACCATCAACCCTAAACCCTTAAACTCTAAAACCTTAAACCTTCTACCCTCTACCCTCAACCCTAATCCATCAACCCTATACCCTCAACCTAATACCCTAAACCATCAACCCTATAGGTCCTCAACTATATACCCTAAATCCTCAACCCTCTACCCTATACATTAGATCCTTAACCCTCATATATCTTTGTGCCTCCCTATTATTCTCTCCTTCTCTCTATCTCACTTCTCCCTCCATCTCTCCCTCCATCTATTCATCCCTCTCTACCCTAATCCCTAAACCCTATACCATCAACACTTAAACCCTTAAACACTCAACCCTAAACCTTAAACCCTAAAACCTCAAGCCTCAACCCTTAAACCCTAAACCCTTAAACACTCTACCCTCTACCGTCAACTCAATACCCTCTACCCTGAACCATTAAACCCTTAAACCCAAGTAAATTCTCTACCCTAATCCCTCAACCACCAACCATTAATCCCTCAACACTTAAACCCTCAACCCTCTACCATCTACCCTCAACTATTAAACCCTAATCCGTCAATCCCTATACCCTCTACCCTATACATTGGACCCTCTACCCTAATCCCTCAACCCTATACCCTCAACACTCTACACCCAAACTTAAACCCTCAACCCTTAACCCTTAAAGCCTAAACCCTTAAACCCTCTACCCTTAAACCCTCTACCCTCTACGCTATACATTAAATCCTCAACCCTCAACCCTTAACCCTTAAACCCTAAACCCTCAACCCCTATACTCTCTACCATATACGTTGGACCCTCAACCCTAATCCTTAAACCATATACCCTCAAACCTATACCATAATCCCTCTACCCTCAACCCTTAACCCTCAATGCTAGACCCTTAAACCCTAAACACTTAAACCTTCTACCCTCTACCCTTAACCCTTATCTCTCAACCCTATACCTTCAACCCAATACCCTAAACCATCAATCCTATAGGTCCTCAACTCTATACCCTCAATTCTCAACCCTCTACTATATACATTGGATCCTCAACCCTCATATATCTCTTTCTCTCCCTCCTTTTCTCTCCTTCTCTCTATCTCACTTCTTCCTCCATCTCTCCCTCCATCCATTCCTCCCTCTCTACCCTAATCCATCAACCCTAAACCATCAACCCTTGAACCCTTAAACACTCAACCCTAAACCCTAAACTCTAAACCCTCAACCCTCAACCCTTAAACCATTAAACCCTCTACCCTCTACCCCCAACCCAATCTGCTCTATTGTCAACCCTATTCCCTCAAACCTTAAACCCTTAAACCCAAGTAAAATCTCTACCCTAATCCCTCAACCCTCAACCCTTAATCCTCAACCCTTAAACCCTCAACCCTCAACCCTCAACCCTCAACCCTCAACCCTCAACCCTTATCCCTTAAACTCTAATCCATCAACCCCTATACCCTTTACCCTATACATTGGACCCTTAACTCTAGTCCCTCAACCCTATACCCTCAATCCTCTATGCTTAATCTTAAACCCTATACCCTCTACCCTATACATTAAACCCTCAACCCTCAATTCTCAAACCTCAACCCTTAATCCCTCAACCCTCAACCCTTAAACCCTAAACCCTCAACCCCTATACTCTATATCCTATACATTGGACCCTCAAACCTAATCCTACAACAATATACCCTCAAACCTATACCCTAAACCCTCTACCCTCATCCCTAAACCCTCAAACCTAAACCATTTAACCCTAAACCCTAAAACCTTCATCCCTCTACCCTCAACTAAATACCCTATACCCTCAACCCAATACCCTAAACCATCAACCCTATAGGTCCCCCACACTAATACCTCAACCCTATACCATTAACCCTATACCTTTCTCTTTGTCTATCCATATCACCTCTCTCTCCCTCTCTCTCACCTACTGTCTCTAATTGTCTTTATCTACCCTCTCCCTCTTTTTGCGTACCTCTCGCTCAATCAATCCCTACCACTCTCTCTCGTTCCCTCTATCTATCTCCCTCCCATTTCCTCTCCATCACTCTCTCTCTCCCACTCCCTCTCTCCCCCTCTCTCTTAGGTCTCTCCCTCTGGCACCCTACCTAGGTAACTCTCTCTCTCTCTCTCTCCCCTCTCTTTATCTATCCCTCCCAACCTACCTAGATAATTTCCTCTTACTCCATCCCCTCTCTCTCCCTCTCTCTTAGGTCACTCCCTCCCACACCCTCTCCCTCTTTCATTTCTCTCACTCTCACACTCCCTCTCTCCCACTCTCTCTCGCACTCCCTCACACTACCTATCTCTAAAGTCTCTCCCTCTTTCCTCCTTCACACTCTCAAGTCTCTCCCTCTTTTCCCCCTCACACTCTCATGTCTCTCCCTCTAGCACCCTACCTATATTAATCTCTTTCCATCCCTTTCTCTCTCTCTCTCCCCCTCTCTCTCCCCCTCTCTCTCAGTTCTCTCTCTCCCACCCACTCTCTCTCTCCCTCTATTCCTCCCACCCTACCTAGCTAAGTACCTCACTCCAACCCCTTCTCTCCCTTCCATCCCATCTCCCTCTCTCAAGAATCCCTCTCAATACCTCTCTACCTCTCTCTCTCACTCACTCTCAATTCTCTCCCTCCCACCCTACCTAGACAACTCTCTCTCTCTCTCTCTCTTAAAATTCTCCCTCCCTCTAAAGACATACATAAATACATACATACTTACATACATACAAGCATAATACATATGTACATACAATCCTACATACATATAGGCATACATACATACATACATACATACAAGCATGCATACATACATACATACATGACATACAAGTATACATGTACATAAAAAATACACATATATATACATTCAATAGATTAGAATTCAACATAAAGCAAGACATAATGCAAGAATGTTATATGTCTTGCTAGACATGTCCTACACAAAGGAAAAAATCATGTCAAAACAAAGATGTAACTTGAGTGCGTTATAATGTGCTCACATTATATATTGATTTGGGAAACCCCAAGCCTTGGGCTTGGTATTTTCCTTGGAATACCAACCAAAAGGCTTGGAGGGCCTTCCCAACGACCAAGGATGTGTTTTTTAAAATTCTACAATATTTCACATAATCGAGTTCATGCTCACCATTAGGATTGGACATGTTTCAATGCTGAAATAATGAACTCCTGGGTAATGTTAGGCTCTCTCTTAGCTATCCAACGATGTAATGTTTTTCACTTTTTGACAATGTTAATCCTTTGATCTATAATTTATTTTGTTTGTGTGTCTCTTTTTTGGAAAAAACCAGTGTTTGGTGTTTTTTTGTTATAAATTAACCATTCATCAAAATTTCAAATAAAGTACATTTTTAGAAACTAGACTCCATTCTAAAAATATTATAAAAAAAAAATTAGTTTCCAAAATTTGTAGGGGTAGCATGGCCAAAATTCTATTTTCATGAAGTGTCCACTTTGAAAATTAGTAAAAAATAAAATATTCATTAAAAAATTATCAGAAAAATCACGCATAAACTACATACTGATAGCTAATTTCTCACTAAAACGATTTTAAAAATACTAGAAAACAATTCACCATGCTACATTCCCACAAAAGTTGCTATGTTATATTTTTTTGACAAAATAAATACCAATTTTTGTGGGCCCCTCTTTTGAACCCCTTAATCTCAACCATTTTCAAAATAAATTAGTAGTTTAGAAAGTAGACTTGGAGCACTATGATTCTTGTTTTTGTTGCATCTCAGAATTTTGAGTGTAACTATCCTCAATTTCACACCCAAGTTAGTATCTCCTTATTTCAAAAAAAAGTGGCCACTTAAGCCCCCTTTTTGGCCCCCCATCTTTTTGCACTTACCCAATTACTTCCTTTGATTGTTCCCTAGGAGCTTAATAGAATAAGATTTAGATTGGTTCATGGGTCTTCTGAGAGGGTCAATCTCTTCCTTTGTTGATTTGTCAAAGAATTTTATTGCACACCTCTCTTTCAATCTTGAGGACACAGAAACTTTGGACCTCCTAAAGGATAAACAATGTGAGGGAGGAAAATTTGTGAGCTACCTATAAAGGTGGCGAGCCCTTGCATATCGACTCAAATCTAGTCTTCTTGAAAAGGAGTTAGTAAGCATCTTTGTTGCAAGATCCCATATTGATTTGGCTCACAACTTGCATATCCATTGCGTCGCCATCTTTGTAAAGGTAATTAAGAAGGGTACCACCATTAAGAAAACCCTCATTGCAAAATGGCTCATCAAAATCTTCAAGGAGGATAAGGAAAAACAATTCAAGGATAAATCATGCTACTAGAATAGAAAAAAAAATGTTGTTAATGATGGTATCACCGACACTAAGCACATCTAGGTAGCTAGCACTCCCAGAGATCGCAATATGCCCCTCATCCACCATTGGTTCCTAATGTCATATCCGTGCCACAAGGTAAACCCCGTCCTCCACTGCAGTCCAACCAAGCCAATCAAGGGAATACTAAACACAAATTCACTCCCTTGGGAGAGTCCCTAGATGTTTTCAAAAGGCTACTCCAAGCTAATTATGTAATCACATATCTTGTGACTAAGCCTTTTGATGAGTCAAAACCAAAGCCTTCCTAGTATAGAGAGAATGAGTATTGTGATTATCACAAGATTAAGGGTCATTCCACAAACAAATGTCAAGGACTTAAAGGTTAAAATTAGGATCTCATTGATCAAGGAGACATTCTAATGGATGCAAACCAAGCTACCTCATCTAATTCTCAGTTACAAGTATATCAAAACACCTTTCCCAAGCATAACCAAGGTCCTAGCACCTCAAATGCAAACATTGGGTCCATCAATAATAGCTATAAAAATGTACCATATAAGTATGAGAATATTGTTACGCACATTAGCCAGGTGGACCAACTTTTTTCCATCATCCACATCAAAGGAAAAGATCCACAATGCATTGTTACCACTTGCGACACTCACATATCAGTTCTTGGGCCTTCCACCTCATCTTAACCAGTCCCTATGAGCTTGAAATAACATCCTTGATCAGCTTGGTAAGACCCTTGCCCACATATCCATTCTAAATTTTTTAAGTTCTTCCCCAATCCATCAAGATATTCTCACAAAATCTCTATAGGACACACGTCTACCAAATGAAATTGATCCTACCCAATTTCAAGCTCTTGTAGGACACTTGTCATCTACCTATCAGCTTGGTTTTAGCCAAAATAATATGCCACCAACTGATCCATCTCATAATCATGCCTTACACATTGAAGTCCATGTCACACAACATAAGGTAAATAGGGTCTTGGTAGATAATGGCTCTATCCTAAATCTAAGTAACTTAAAGTTTATAAAATAGGTGGGGTATACTCATGTTGACTTAGATAATTAGACCATCACAATCAAGTCATATGACAATGAAGAAAGAGACTCAAAGGGTATCATTTTCCTTCCCATCTAGGTTGGTCATGTCATGCAATATACCACTTGTCATTTCCTTGATCTAGACTTACCATATAACCTTCTCCTTGGTCTCCCATGGATTCATGTCATGTAGGCCATCCCCTCCACCTATCATTAGTATATGAAGTTTCTTTAAAATAGGGTTTAAGTCACCATCCATTCTAACCTCCAACCTTTTGAGTATTTTTTCGCTCTTGAGGTCTCTTTCCCACATTCACGACATTGTTCGGGAATATAAGTGGGGAATCCTCAAACAAAATACTTCATTCCATCATCCATTCCAACTTCTAATCCATCATCCAATGCATCCTCCATTCCATCTTCCACATCTGAATCTACCATCACCAAATTCTAGATCATTGAAAAAGGTTATGGGGAGTATGAGATACATATTGCACTTAACGTGGCAAAAATGCCTCCATCTCCCCACACTTATGTCCAACCATATCAGTCTATACAGAAAGAAGAATCAAAGACCAAAACCATTAGTTCCAAGAATGTGGGTTCTACAATATTCTAGTCTCCAGGCACAACACAAGATCATATGGATGAAGATATCAGTCAATGTGTTTATAAAGAGGAACCAAAACCTTTGCCTCCCCTTATTGAGTACTTCCAAGAAGTCTATCCTTGTGCTTCTAAGTTAGCAGAAAAATATAACTATTAGGGGGGAGATCTTGGTGTTGAGGAATATGGAAGATGAAATCCCATAGAAACACTAGTGTGCCCTAAACATTTAGGGTTAGGCTATGATAAGAAACAAAAGGGGTTCCCTATATCTACTATCACTTTGAATAAATTTAACTCAAAAGACGATTTTCTTGGACATACTCAAAGAAGAGGCTATCATGCATTCATACAATGACATGGATCTTCCTTCCCTCTTTGACTCCACATCCATCTTTTCATTTATCCTTTCACATTGTCACCCTGACCTCATTGATTAGGACTTATGAGGGAATGCACCAATTGACATTTTTTTTTTTTTGAGGAAACATACATACACCTTATGGGATTGGGGGAAGATGAGAACCCTAACTGCAAAAATAAAAAGAAATAAACAAGAAAGTGTCATCTAGTGAAAACCTCCCCAAGGCACTTCTTGATTCATCAAAAGTAAAAATAAAGGGTGCATCCACTACTGAAAACCTTGATGAGGTACTAGAGGATGGGGATGTTCATCTTCCCCTTATTGAAACACATTTTTTTGAACAATCTTTGATCTTCATTGAAGAGACACAAGAAGTCAATCTAGGCACAAAATAACCTAAAATTACCTACATGGAAAAATCCTTGTCCCAAGAGGAGTATACTATTGTTGTCAATTTTCTAAAAGAAGGTGTTGGTTCCCAAAATATGCAATCAACTTGAATCCTAAAGGTCTACCAGGCCTTATGGTTAGATTCAAGGAGATATTTGGCCAATGAATGGGAGATTGAATTAAAAAAAAATCTCCCCTACACTTCGAGATCTGTGAAACCTGATAGGGTGATCCTAACAGCGTGTTTGTAGATACTTGTGTGCCAAAGTATCAAAAAAAATGTTGAAACAAATAAAAATTGGTGTGGGTCCTCTTTTTCTTCTAGGGTTTTGGACCTAAAAGGAAAAAGGCTATTTTCTTTGTTTCAATCAAGAAAAACCCTTGAGATTCCAATGTAAAGTTGATTGAAATCTGAAAAAGGGTGTGTTCTAGGGGATGGAATGATGTAAATAAGGGTTTCACCACCAAGTGTAAACTTGGAAAGACAATGGAATGAATGACGAAATGCAAAAACCCTTATTTGATGCAATGCTTCAAATAATAAACTAGAAATGCAAGCAAACAACAGAAAACTATGAAACTAGAGATGTGCACCTGGGAAACTAGAGAAGGAAGAATGAAGGTCTAAAACATTTAAAAATTCACTATTGAAGCCAACTAGGAATCATTCACCAAGCCAAGTGAATCAGTCCAGTGTCGAGAAAACTATGCCGAAATAGATTTTGGACAAAAGTTTACTCAAATCTGCAAAAATCTCTAACAAACAACAGTAGTGGGACTCATTCACCAATAGTGGTGAATTAGTCCACTTCCATATTTATATAAATTCAAATTTATATTATGTAGCCATCGGTCTACTCTGTTGTTCCCAATTCAATTTTGGGTCCAAAACTGCTAAATTCAACTTGTAGGTCTTCTCCAAGCTCCTCCACAGTTTGTTCACAATCTTGACAACTTTGATTTGCTTTGAAAACTTGATGACAACTTTTCTAATCTTTCTCTTTGATAAATCTACAACCTAGAACTAAAAATAACATGCAAAGAGAGGGAAAAATAGTTGTGGGGTTAGAGAATGGGGGTTTTCCTTGGTCAATCCCCTTGTTGGTAATTAAACCTTGAAATAGAAAGAAAATGAAAAGGAGATTGATGAATGAAGAAAATTTGATGTTGCAACTCACCAAACCCTTGCAATAAATTTTTACAAATATGCTTGAAATTCCACAATGGATTTGATTCTTGATTCTTGCTTGCAGGAGACAGATCTTGAATGCAAAGCTTGCTTGGATCATGAACTCTACACCACATTTGTAAGCACAATGACAAACATGAAGAATATGATTTTTGACATGATTGAATTTGAAGAATTCTCTTGAAATATTGATAATCTACCCTTGGAAGCCTTGAATTCTCTTGCTCAAATACTCTTGTGAACTCAATTTTCTATTAGGATGAGTACTTGAATGCTTGGGGGGTAAAATGAGAGAAAGAACCTTGTATTTGTAGACACCTAAAAATATCTTGATGGATCACATTGGCTAACTAACATCATTTCATCCTAAATCCCATCCTCTTTTCAATTAATTGATTAAATTAGCTTAGCTATTTAATTAATTACATCATTTACATCCATTAACCTCATTAATTCAATCAGGTTAATTCACCCCCTTTCATGGTAACATTTCATCTAATTAAATAAAATAAATCAAAATATTTAATTTAATTTCCCAAGTCTTCTAATTTAATTAAATAACCCCAAGTTATTTAACTAAATGTCATCTCACCCTTTTCCCATTCATTAAATCATTTAATTTAATGAAAATCAATTTATTCCTCCAAAATCCCCTAATTGTGTGATTAAACTTTGTTTAATTTTATGTAATTAATCTAATTTTCCTCTAAAGAGGAATATTCCCATGGGATATTCCTTATCCTCTTTTTGCATAATTAATAATTTCTTTTAATTTGCAAATTTCTTTTTATCCTCACCCATGGGAATATTCCAAAAGAATATTCTTATTCCTCCATCATTTAAAAAAGGGATATTTTCACTTGGCTTCAAATGCAAGTTACCTTGTAAGTTGAATTGCATGTTATCATTCAACCTTTTGAACAAGTCACCTTTGACTTGTGTGTGAAGGTCAAAAGTGTGTTTGTTAGAAGAAAATGTAAAGCCTTGATTAAATCCCATCATACCTTCTCATCTGTTGATGAGAATCCATGATCCATGCCTCTCCCTCCTTTCATCCTTGACCATTGATTAATATTTTTTATCTCAACCCTCCATTTCTCACTTTCTCTCCTATAAATAGAACCCTATTTGGAGACAAATGGATCCATCTTTTTCAAAGAAAACTTATGTTGTTGAATCTCATCCATCTTTTTCAAAGAAAACTTATGTTGTTGAATCTCATCCATCTTTTTCAAAGAAAACTTATGTTGTTGAATCTCATCCATATTTTTCAAAGAAAATTTATGTTGTTGAATATCATCCATCCTATAGTCATACTTTACTCACATTTACCATATTTTATTCCATTTTTATTTGCATAATAGCTTTAAGCTTCCATAAATGGCTTCCATGCATCCATCTTATCTTTTTTTAATTAGGGTTTGTATATTTTTAGCTTAAATCTCATTTGGAGTAACTTAGCAATTGCATATCTACATCTTTTAGCATAAAATCATGTTATATTAACTCTTGCATCACGTTCATTTTAGCATAAATCATGTTTTCATCCATATATCACAACCGTTTCATTGATTCTCTTCAATAGAATCGATTGGAACAAGCTCATTGATCATGGGATTGAGAAAGGGTGATCAATCCACATTAACACGACACCAATTCAAAAATAGGATAAGTTTCAGATGGGCTAGATTAGGAGTTTAACTATTTTTGTGTTGTTTGTAGCTTTAATTTTCAATTAAATTCTTAGTTTAGATTTCCCTTGTTTGTATATGTAGGTATGTTTGTCTCAATTATACTTTGATTCATCATGGATCAAGTGTAATTGGTCCACTTTGGCAATCCTCATCTCACATTCTGGAACTAGAAGGAGGGCAAACTGTTAACTTAACAATTCTCTAGCTTGAATTCCATTTATTTGATGCTTTGTAGGTTGCAGTGACACCCAGATTACAAACCGAGACACCCTCTATAGATCATCACCATATAGCAATTCCCATACAATTTGAAACAACAATGCCAATTTAATGCACTTACGCCAACTTAATTTTGGCGACACTGAATTAATCTGGAGGTATCAAAAAGTTTAAACGGCGACGCTAGACTTCACCAGAGCAACTGTTTCAAATTACAAATTGCGACGCTATCATTAGCAGTGACATCAGGCCAAGTACCGATGCTATCATGCTCATTATTTCTACTACATAGTGACACCCATTTTCTTCAGAGCAATGCTCATACTTCAAATTGTGACACTATCATGTTCAACAACTCAAAAACTCTGGTAAGAAACTTTTCGATTGTTTTTCAAACATGTTCTTTAATTTACTTGATTTATTTGATTAATAATGTGCATTTGACTATGTTTTGGTTGTTAGACTAACAAGGTTTTTGCAGGTTGAAATACATGGAACTAAAAGGAAGAAAGCCTCTTCTATCTTAAATTCTATAATTGTAAAAAGTTTTTTACACAGTTTGGGGCAATTATAACCCAATTTTCATGCTTTTTACCTTCTACTTTAGGACCTCACTAAATTTCAATTGGGTCTTAAAATGAATGCTCAAATGTGACTAAAATTGAACCTTCACATTATCATTTTACTTTGGTCTTAAAATTGAACAAGGGAACCTCATGTTTCATTTGGTGCTTAAAACAAATTCATCACTGATTTGAAGGGTTAAAATTTATAACTATTTGATATGTTTTATGATCTAAAATGTTTCTAGTGAATGCGTATGCAATTATCTCATGCTATTTGGTGACCTTGAGAAACATAAAAATTCTCTAAAACTTTGCAAAATCTCCTACATCTTTCATTTGGATTAAAATTGAACCCCCTTTGCGAGTGTGAGAAAAAAACATGGCATGTGTTCTCTCTTTGTTCATGCAAACAAAGATGATTGAACTACAAACATACTTCCTTTCTATTGTTCACCTTTAGAGGGCCTTCATCCCTACTTCAAAAGGAGGGAACGACCAAAGGGGTAACAAGCTAAAGCCAAGCTCTTCCAAACCATGATATAAATGTGTGGTTGCAATGAAAATTGTGATCAATGGGAAGTGGTACATGATATCTTTCTCCCACCATCTTTATGATGTGTAAATCCCTTGTTCTATGGGTTTGGAGACCTCTCACAAGGATTTTATCATTACACATCCTAAATTGGAATCCCTTATTATGAACCTTTATTTAGAAATTGAAAAATCCTTAATACTTTTTGGTGCAAGAATGATCATTATGAAGCCATCCTAGATTCTTACTATTCAATTGTAGAAACAAAAATATCATTTTGATCTTTAGATTTTAAGGATTTTGAGATTTGGTGGTCTTGAGAATTGTGTGCCGTGGAGGGGAGCTAGTGTCACCAAATCTCTAATTGTTCACATTGTTTAGTGTTTGGAGAAATCTAAAAGGGAATTCAACAAAGTATAGCCATTTCGAACTTAAGATTGTAAGTGATTGTGAGTCAGTTTGATACATTGCTTGGTTCCAAAATGTTCCAAAAACAAACATTCACTATCTTCAAAATTCTAAACACTTTGGTTTAAATATGGGTGCCTCTTGATTTATCTTTGATATTATTGCTTGTCCTAAGGGTTTCTATCCTTAGCAACCTCTAAATATCTTGAGTTAATCATAATCCATATTTCCCAAAGACAACATAGGTAATTGTGGCTCTAATCTCATGATTTTCATGAAATAGACATTGTGAAAGTTATGATGTTTTTGACATAAACATTTAGTTTGGAAACTTAATCAAGATTACTGTTTATAAAATCAATTCACTTAAGCAAGATAAACTTGACACAATTGAACCCCACATGACCACTTTGGTGATTGATCACGCCAGTTGAACAAATCGACCTTATGCCTGCTATCATACAAGAAAAAAATTACAAAATCACTGAGTTCCATTATTGAAAGTCATTGAATTTTATTGTCAAAATCATTGGTCCTATTTCCAAAATCATTTGAGTCCTACTTTTTCCAAAATCATTGATTTCTTGGAGTATTATCACTTTAGAGGTATAGCATTTTTCTCACTACCTTGGTCTTGGAAAAAAAAGGTTCACTCTAGGTCAACATTGGGTCAAACATTTCATTCACCCCTTCATCAAAATCTCATCCTTCACTTCACCAAAATTTTCAAAACTTTCGAATACACAATATTTTGACTTAAACAAATATCAAACCAACCCCTAACTTGGCTACTCTGTATGTGAATTGTATCCTTTTCCATGCACCTAGCTAAGTTAGTTATCATCTTTGAACTAGTTCATCTTGAAGGTCATGAGTCTACCCTAAGGATTTCCAAGTTCATAAACATCCTTTATCCAACATCAAAACATCAAACTCAAGTCAAAAGTGTTGTCCCAAAATGTTTGAAAAGATCACTTCCCCCATTTTATTCACCTTTTCATCCCCCATTATCATCATTTCTGCAAAAATACTTAGAGGATCTCTTTTACCTAGATTTGAGTCAACTAGAGAGTTCAAACACTACAAATATCAACTCTCCCATAGGTGAGCCACAATCTATGGTTACAACAAGATCACAACACAAGATAATCATGGAGAAAACAAAGTCTCATCTACCATTAGTGATCCAAATCCTCAATAATTTTATCTGAGAAGTCATGTTACCCCATCACAACAACCCTCATCTCCATCAGGACCATATGAGACTAAAGACATCATGAATAATCCATTTGGACTTACTAGGGAAGAAATCATGGAACATCAAGCCTTAGAAAATATGGCTCCAATTTCCCCATCTTTTGTTGCACATTCATTGACACAAGGCTTGAATTCATCTATGATTAAACCAACTCCATCCCTTATGCCAAGTCAACCCTTAACATCTAGTCTTGCAACTCGGCTAGGAACCAACCTTGGTCTCACTTCATGTTTAGGAACAAACACAACTTTGGGTATTCACAAAACGACCACTCCATTAACCACCAACCTTTCCCAAGATACAAGTTGGATACCAACCTTTAGAAAACTACTTACATTCCATGCCACCACAACAATTTGACATTTTGAGTGCAACCATCTTCATCTATCATCACAAATACCCCAAGTATTCCTAACATTACACAAAGAAATGTGAACTGAGTGCCTCAAGTAGGACAAGGGAAAGTTAACACTCTCACACAAAGTCAACCCTTGACAACTAGTGTCAACAACCCCATCGACACATCAAAACAAGTGGTTACCCAAGCTACTCAAGTCAATCCACCATCCAAATCAAAACAACACCTTGGTTATGAATCCCATAAATCAAGGTAATACTTTGATCCCACCTCAAATGCAACAAGGAAATTCTCAAGACATCGGTCAAGGAAACCTTATTAATCAATGGACTCAGGGTCCTAATATGTCATTACCATTGCAATATCCAATGACATCATTATTTTTCGACACCGTCCCCTTCACCATACAAAATCAAATGGGACCTCAAATCTACATTCCTTCATCTCAATCCACCATCTTACAAGGAATGTTAAACCAAGGGAAGCCTCCACCTCTCATCACCAACCCACAACCCATCCAAAACATCAACAACCAACTGATCCTACATTACAAGCACATGCCTGAGCTTTGCAACACACACAATAGGCTTATCAACAAGCCGTCCAAAAACAACAACAACAACAACAAGCAGCCTTAGTAGCACATCAAGTAGCCTTAGCAGCACAACAATATCAATAATAACATCAAGCAACCTTAGTAGCACACCAACAACAACCTACCTTAGTAACACAACAACAATAGCAACAACAATATCAATCTGCCTTAGAAATCATCCAACAACAACAAGCCCAACAAGCTGCCTTAGCCATGTAACAAAAAGCTCAACAATAAAAATCCCAACAACAAGCCTTACTAGCTCATCAATATTTCCAACAACAATGAATGCTCACACAACAACAACAACAACAAGGTTTATACTATAATCCTTAGCAAAACATTTTCAATCCAAAAATGTTGGGAACATATACGTCCACACCTCAATCGCCTTCACAGAATCCCACACCACCATACACCCCCTACAACACATCATCGTATTAGAATCCCGCATACAACCCATTCGTCATCCCAACATATGTTCCTCCACCAAACCCACAAGATGATCTAGCATCACAACTCAAAGCGTTATCACAATAAATGCAATATCTTTGAATGGGAAAGACAAAGAATCCCCATACACAAAATGTATGTCCATATCCATTCTATCGAAACATAGAAATGGTACTATTCCCTACTAGTTTTGAAGTACAAAATTTGATAAATACAAAAGGAGAGGAAGTCCTATGGACCATATCAAGGATTTTAATGTCATGTGTATGGAGGTAGCCTACAATGATTCTTATTTAATTCACCTCTTCCCTCGAAGTTTAACAGGTCCTGTCATGGATTGGTTTTCTCAATTGCCTTGAGGCATCCAAAATTTCCAAGAAATTGTTGACAAATTCATAGATCACTTCTCCTTTAATCTTGACATGGACGTTATTCTAGAAGAGTTGTACACTCTCAAACAAACCAAAGGAGAATCATTCACCAATTTCTTGCAACGATGGAGACAAAGAGCTAGTAAGAGCAAGTGGCCCATTCCAGATGAACAACAAGTGGGAATCATCATAGAAAATATAGATCCAGATCTATCTTTCCATTTAAAAATGTAATGCATTACCACTTATGATGAGCTTATCCCTAGAGCTCTTAACATAAAGAGATCCCTAATCTCATAGGGAAAACACACAAGAATATAGAGACAACTACCCATCCACTAGTTTTAACGACAAGCCTCACTATTGGGCCAATAGAAATAATGTTACTAGTGATGGTGTTGTTGATACAATGGTTCTCTTAATTTCTCCTAGAAAAGAAAACACCAAAACCATGAATAGACAACAACCATACATGGCACCGTTGAACAATCAACCAATAATCAATGCTACAAATGCTCAACACAGACAACAAAGAACAAACAATGCTCCTAAATAATAATTCACTCCCTTAGAGGAACCTATGGAGGATGTGTTGAAGAGGTTGATACAGTCTAATATTATCTCACTCCCAGATCTCTCAAACTATCAAGAGACACAAGTCAAACTTTGTAGCTATAAAGTGTGAACCCCTAAACCTCCAAATGCATAAGAGAAACAAAACACGTTAGTTGTTAGATCCTATGCATGCAAACAAGTATGAGATATTCCCCATAAAATCCATCTATTAAAAATAAATTAGGAAAGAAGAACACAATATAAGAAACCTAAATTTAAACTAAATCCTAATTAAGCTAATAGCATGATGATCTTATGGGGGAATTGGTGCCAATGAAGTGTTGCAATTGGCCATTTCCCAATTCCTAAGTACCAATGGTATGTGATGGAGAAATGGTCAAATATCCAAAGAGATTTGAACATAACCTTGTTGAAAATCTTAAAAAGTGATGAATGGTTGATTAAAATGGGCAAAATTGGCTCTCAATATGAAGAGAGTAACTTTGCATATGATTGTGGATGAAGATGAAGTTGAGTATAGTAAGTTTACTCAAATTGTGGATGATTGAATGAGAGGAAGAGTCTTTCATTTATAGATTCCCAAATTGGAAGAATGAGGGATTTGGATGAATGTGGGATAAAAGACCAACCAATGAGAAGAGGGAACTTGTCCACATGTGATTGGAGGGGGAATGAGCACATTTTGGTCAATGTGCATGATAAATGCCATTGGATTCAAATTTGAATTTTGAATGTGACATGTTGGGGGGAGAGAAGAATGGAGTTAATGTCACTTGGCTCAATACACAAGGACATGTAAGAGGCATTGAATGCCTTGTTGGAAGGACCAAGCCCATTTGAATTTTGAATTCAAATTGAGGGAATATTCCCTTTTGATGCCATGTGAGGGAAAATAGGCAATTAAATAAATCAAAGTAATTGATTTATTGTGCAAGTTGCATTCTCTAGAGGATTTTAATGAGAGGGATTAACTTAATCATGGTTTTGATTAATTTAATGAAGAATTAGATGATGTGACAATTTAGACTTAAATAGATGAATTAATTGAAATCAGAATTGAGAGGAAATGATTTATTAAATAAATGATTTTGATTTATTTAAATAAGGAGGAATATGTTAGATTAAATCAAATAAGGTTTAATTTATTTAATTTAATAAGAGGAATTTAGAGAATTTAATCAAATAAAATGATTTATTTAATTAAACAGATATGTAAGGTTAATTAAATTAAATTGATTAATTTAATCAGAGGAAGTTATAGACTTAATCAGATAAATAATGATTCATTAGATTAAGGGATAGAATTATGATGAAATGTTGAGAGTGTGCTTCTGGAGGAAATGATGTTAGTGATCAGGATCAAGCATGCTGAAATGAAACTGTACATTTTCCATGTCTACATAAAGAAGATCATTTTTGTGAATTTCACTGATACAAAGGTCATAACACAAAAAATTGTTTTAGACTAAAACATATAGTAGAAGATCTTATTGAACAAGGAGACATTCATTTCGATCAAAAATATGGGAATGGAAATCTAAAGTTTTACACAAACCCTATGCTTGACCATTCAAAAGAAAAATATATAAATAGGAAAGGCATCAACCTTAAATAATGTAAACCATACTCGTGATACCATAGTGGGACATATTTATTCATCACAACATGAGGAATCAAACATGCATCAAGATACTATTTTAAAACAAAGTCCAAACCCACCAACAGTGTTTAGCACTATTTTATACCGTAATGACATCAAGTGGATATCAGATTGTGATATCTCTCCCACATATGACTTTATGATTGGGCATGTTGAAGAAGTTCCAAACAAGCCAGAAATATCCCTTATTACACCCATACCTACAAAAGGTTGTGAAGAGTCTTTTACTAATGATATATCATCCACCCAAGGATCTTGTCAAGAGGAGGCTCTTGAGGATAATGAAATTTACTTCTAATTGAGTGAGGACCAAGAACCCTTATCCCTAGAGTTTCACAAAGAGCTGAGCGAAATCCTCCAGACCATTTTAAAATCCAAAGATTTCCTCGATATCACTCTTGAGATGTTTCTTTCAGATGGACATATAGATGTTCTTCATCCAAAACAAGAGTCTCTCACTCTTTATATTCCTACATAAGAGAAAATAATGGTTGAGATTCTTGATTCTTATAGTGATTGTGTATCATGGACATCCTTTGAATCATCATCAACATATTTTGAAACAACATCAACAAAATTAGAGAAAATAGTTCATATTCTTGAACAAGATTGTGCATCATTTCCATCTTTTGAATCAGCATCAACATCTTTTGAAGCGACATCAACAAATAATGATGTCATAGAATCAGAGAAAATAGTTCATATTCATATTCAGTAGGAACCCATAGCAATATCATGTGTTCATGACAAGCCATATTTAGTGGCTATGAATCAAAGGATACATTATCAGGGCAAAGGATTAGGTATTGATAATACCTTCACAATACTGGGGGAAATCTTGTCTACAACAAACATCAACATATGGGGCATGAAGGATCCTTATGATGAAAATACTATCAATGCTACGACTAGCCGTATATTGAGTTGGAATTCACCCATCATCTCATACACAAATTGGGACCAACGTAAAAAGAACAATTCCTATCAAAGCAAGGCAAATATCATAAAAAAAAACAGACCAATCAAGCAAAAAGGAAAAGGAAAATACAAGTGGATACCAAAGAAAAATAAAGAAAATCATCCCTCCAAAACTCCATTAGTCAAAGAAACTATGGGAAAAAATCAAAAAGGGAAATGTATCCATCAAAAGTATCCTCAAATACAAAAGAAAGCTTCTCAAGAAAGGAACAAATTATATCCAGTGGTTGGTCCTAATTCCATGAAAACCTCCATTCCCACCAATCATTGCTCATCTTCCAAAGTTTGGAGAGTCAAATTTTCCAAACCATTGAGCAATCCATTTAATATTACTTCATGCATGACACCATACACTCCATTCAAAATATCCAATTCTTGCATTGAACTTGTGTTGGCAGCTACTCTTCATCATAAGGATTCTAAAGGTACCATATCGCAATGTGCACACATAGACAAGATTATTTTTGGTACCAACAAGGCAAATATCAGTTCTTCAGAATTGCGTCCAAGTGCTCGTATCTTAGCAAAGAAAATTCTTCATGAAAGATATCACTAGCATGTTATGGAAGAAACCTCTACATCATTACCACTAGGTGGTTTAACATGAGGATAAAACTTCCAAAAAATCAAAAAAATCAAAAAATCAAGAAAATAGTAAAGAAAAAAATTGTCCTCTAGTGAAAACTACTATGGTGGCACTTTGGGAAAGTATTATGATGAAAACCTAGAAAATAGGCATCTTGAGTAGAATTGAGAATCTATATGATCCTTCTTAGACATAAGCATCCCGTCCTTGTCATGATAAATCCAATGTTCTTTCCATCCATCTAATACAAATTTATCTAGATATTCCACTTTATCTTGATTTTGACGAAGATTTGGCGTATACTTCAACTCTGATCATGGAAAACTTTTGATAGGCTATATATCAATTTATCTCGTGAAGTCCCATGGCCTATAAAACTTCATTAAAATCTTCACGTATGCATTACCTATCTTGGTTTTTCTATTAATCTATAAAGCATTGCTATACAGTGGGGGTAGGATATTGCACTCTTGTTTTCAAATAACTCTTGATCCATGTCTTTTATCTCACAACGTGACATCAACATCATGATCTACATATTGTTTACCTCAAAATCTCATCGAAAATCCTAAAAACATTCATAAAACTTCATCAAAATTCAAAAACATTCAAAATCTTTAATAGCTAAAATCCAAAAAGATCCAAATCAGTAGCCCAAGACACATTTTGACAAGAAGATGTTCCTTATCAAGATTTATCTCTTCTCGAACATCAATCCAAGCAATCAATATCAGTTGAATCTACCTTGCACTTCAATGTCCCATCAAATCATTCTGATCGACTTTGTTCTAGACCGAGCATCAAAATCTTGACCGATCTTATCTAATCAATCCATCATCATCTCGGGATATCCTTCCCAATCCTCGTGTTGTTTAACACTATCCTTGCATTGTTGTGTATCCTCAATAATGTTATCATCATCAATCCATCAATCAAATCAATCAATCCTAAACCTATTTTTCAACAAAATCCCAAAGAGATCACTGATATCATCACATATCCATGTCCACATCATCAAAATTGTGCAAAAATCCCAAAACATCCAAAATGCATCAAAATTCCTAAAAAGGTCAAAACATCAAAAATCCAGAAAAGGAGTACCCTTGTCATACTATGGGTCTTTGAGCTTGAACATAGGTAATACCATCATTCATGTGCCCCTAAGACACCCTAGGTCAGTCGTTTAGGATTCAACCATAATAAACTAACTTTTCCATCACTTGTGCATTTCTCACCTTGTCGAGTCAGTCGAACTACGTGGTCTCTGTTTGTATAACGTAGGCAAGGCTCATCTTTGATCAACCCCAAAGGCCCCTAATCTAGGTCTTTAGGTTAGGTTCTTGGTTGAAACTCCTTAGAAAATCCTAAAACATTCAAATATTCAAAAAACCCCAAAACATTCAAATATCAAAAGACACAAAAAAATTTGAAAATTGAAACTACCAAAAACATTAGAAACCATTCAAAAAATCCTAAACAGCCTTAGATAACCAAAAAGCCCAAAAAATTTGCATAAACTTTCAAAAAGACCAAAAAAAGCCTCAAAACATTTGTCAAAATACCAAAAAGAATTGAAATATTCCAGAAAAACCCAAAACCACCCATCCCATCTCTCTTTCACCTATAATAAACCTTCACCCAGAATGAATTAATCATCGCCTTCACCCTTTTGTAAGTCAAGTAGAAAGCAAGTATAGCAAGTCATAAAGTGAGAACTTAATTATCAAAATCTCAAGTCTAGATCATAGGTAAATATGTCGATGAAGTTTGTATCAGTGGCTTATCTTAGCATCATCATCCAAAAATAAAACAACCTCTGATCAACATGTCCTAGGATTTCTTTCCTACAATGGGCTTCAGTATCAGTTATCACTTTAGCTAAATTAAACATCGCAAGAGATATAGATGACACTGATTGTTTGTCTTTGATCTTTTCTTATAATTTATCTTAATGACCCATTCCTAGGACCTCTCGATGATGTCTATCAAAATGATTTAGAGATAAAGGAATGGGGCATTGATCATGATCTTTCGTTTGTTGTTCTTGTGGGTATTCTTGTAATATAATCTTGGAGCATACTTACTTGGTTGTGTGTAGGAAAGTTGTTTTGGGGTATGTTGTTGACTATTGTGTATTCTTTGGTCCAATATATTCTAGGCTCTTGACTTGCATTAAAATGAGGTTTACATATGTCAAGATGTGAACAAGAACTATCCTATCTGTTTATCGAGTCAAACTCCATTACACTAGATACAATGGTTTCCTAGTTATCAATACCTTGATGCATCGTGTCTATGTGTTATATCAAACAATAAGGAATGAAAAAAATACCAATCTTGATATGTGAGCCCCTCATCATCTTGCATTCATCCTACATCTTACATTGTCTCGTCACTATCTCTAATAAAGTCTCAATGGATCATAGACTTGTTGTATCTTTTGAAGTAATCGTCAAAATCAATGGTCAATCCATTCATCTTATTCTTCTTATTCTTCTATCTTTACTAACAATTATATCCAAGAATCAAATCTATGTGATATACATCGACATATACATGAGGCTACCCATAGTTGATGATTGTCTTTACATCATGAAATATATCTACATCAACATCTAAGATTTCTAGGAACTATTTTTCATTGTCTTTACTTGAAATCCCTCTTTTGTTTGGGCATAGTGGGGCATCTATATCATCTTCAACTCAACAATATGAAAATTTGCAGCTCAATTGATTCGAAAGCAACCTGAAATCTCAAGAATCTCAAGCATAAGTCTTGTAAGCTCTCAAAAATGAATGGTTCTATGGAGGAGAATCAACATTTCTGGACCTCAACAATGAAGCAATTTCAAATTTAAAAGAAAACAAACCAGAATATTAAATTATTCTAAGCTAAGAAACTAAACAAAATGCTTTTAAGTAAAACTAATCTCCATTTCTTCCCTATCACCAAGATATTTTATAATGATTTTTCTCTCAGATTTTATGAGCACAAAATGATGTAAAGAGGCTATAGTGAATGGGAACAAGATATAAAGATTTAATGAGTTCGTGAGTATGCAATTTCGTGGTCCTCAAAAATGAAGGAGGAAACCTATTTAAATAGGAATTTCTGATGACGAAGAGGTTGAGAATGATAAATATGGGATAAAAGGATATTGCAATAATGAATTTTTAAAACCCCACATGGTGTAGTGAAATGAAATGCATATGAGTGGAAATGATAAAGAAGATAGATTAAATGCATGGTGAAGGATTTGAATAAAATGATTAAATGCATATATTTTATTTTATTTTTAATGTGGATGAAAATGATTTATTAATGTTTTATCACGAATTATTTTAATGTTTTATGAGAATGATAATTTTTCAAAATGAAATTATTTAATTTATGAATGATTATGAAATGTTTTATGAATGATTATTATTTATTATGCATTATGAATGGTCATGTGGTGATAATATTTTAATGATGTGATGATTTAATGAAATGCAACATGAGGTGGAAGATATATGCAAGCGATGTGATCTAAATGATAATATAGTTTTATTATGAAATGTCGGTGAATGATTATGATAATGAATGATAGTGAAAAACAATAATGCGATAGATGCAAACGATAATGAGATGATTTAATGATTTGATGAAATGCATGAATAGAAGAAAGTATTGAATGAATTGATCATTTTAATCAATAGATGAATAATGCAATGATTGCGAGGAAAAATTTGAGTGTCTACAAGTCTAATTTTCACCTATCATGAGCTTAATTAGAACACTTTATTCTCTAACCAATATCTTGAGAGGGAAACCAACCATATTTTGATCATATTGATATCAAATCATTTAACGAATTTTGTTCCTAGCCTTGCTAGCAAATATTGATCAAATCTATCAAATCAACCATCATTGGGATATATCATTCCCTATGAATCCTCATGTTTTTCAACATAATCCTTGCATTGTTGTGAATCCTCAACAATGTTATCAATCAATCAATTAGATCATTCAACTTTATCTTGGCTATCAACATCTCAAAGAGATCATTGATATCTATTTTTGCATCGCCATCAACATCATTCTTTGGACCAATGCAATGAGTACATTTATTCAAAGAGGGGGAAAATGTAGAGACCTAAAAATATCTCGATAGATCACATTGGCTAACTCACATCATTTCGTCCTAAAATCCATCCTCTTTTTGGTTAATTGATTAAACTAGCTTAGATATTTAATTAATTACATCATTTGCGTCCATTAACCTCATTAATTCAATTGGGTTAATTCACCCTCTTTCATGCTAACATTTCATCTAATTAAATTAAATAATCAACATATTTAATTTAATTTCCTAAGTGTTCTAATTTAATTAAATAACCCCAAGTTATTTAACTAAATTTCATCTCACCTGTTGACGATGATTTCACTCATAGAAATAGTTCAAATAATATTTTCACAGACAAACTGAAAAGAGCCTATCCTTCTTGAAATATATGGAACAAGACAATCTAAAAGGGAAATCTACCTTAACAGAATAAAAAGATTGACTTAGTTCAATCCCAAGTCTTTGATTCTCAAGTCATGATTGTACTAGGTTCGCTCTAGGGTATGATGTGATTTCTCTGTTAATCTCAAAGAGAATATGTTATTTAAAATTATATATATTAGACACTGAGTTTTCAATTTGGAGTTTAAGAGCAAATATCATGAAATCAAAAGATTTGAAATAATATTTCATGAACATCAACAATTTATTTTTCTCTCACTTTAGTATATTTAGCATTAAGCATTCAACAATTTCATAAACAATGAAATATTTTCAATAAATTTCCATTCATTCATCTCTTTTTGGAAGATATTCAAACATTAAACATCTATTCTAAAATAAAGCATAAAAATACTAAAAAAGGGTATCCTTCAGGCCTTTTATAGAACACAAGGCACATTTAGGATACAAAAAATACATGAGAGATAATCCAAGGGACCAATCATATCAAGGCATGTGGAATGTAGTGATTGACTAGAAAATTGCAATCGAAGTCAACAAAGATCAACTCCAATTGCTCATTGAAGCTCTTCAAGGTTTAATCTTTTATTATTAGGGTTCCTTCTCGAAACCAAACAAATCCGCTCAAAAGAGTGTAAGAAATTCCCATATATTCAGAATGATTGAGTGGAAATTCAATTCCTACACTTTAGGTTCATCCTTGGTTTGAACATTCTAGGAATGAGTAACTTCAGGAATAGGTACACTTTTTTTCCACATGTTTAAACTCCAAAGTCTCGGGTTCCTGATATCCGACAAATCTTTGCAAAAAAATCTATTCTAGCATGAGCCTCTAAAGTCTATCATTGAACCTGGTAACACCATCAGATATGTCTGTAAACTTGGTTTTCCTAATCGTCCATACTCAAAATTTTCATCAAAATCTGTATCTCCTGTAATTAAAAATTCCACTCATTAAATCTCTTTTAAAAAAAAACATTTATAAAAATCTCATGTAAATAAAACGATTATTCAAATTCTATAACATAAATTTCTCATAAATAACACGCTTTCCTAGTATATTATAAATCCTTGCATGATTATCTTCTATGTATACCAGATCCTTGAACTATCAGACTCACTAGATAATCACAAAATCTCAAAAATTTACTTTACGTTACAACTCAATACCCGATACCCATAATTCAACTTTACCCATGAACTTTCCCAGGACTTCGGTTTCACCGGACATCCATATTATTGGACTTCAAATATCGGACCAGAACACTATGCTCATATTTTCATTACCTTTTCTACCTTTCAAATATTCTCGATTCCCGGTACCCAATACCCATAACACTTACCTTACGAAGTACTCTTTGATTAAAGATTTCCTTTACTTTTCACTTCCGATGATCTTCCAACTAGCTAGCTCATACCATAAGAGTTATTAAATTATTTTTTTACTTGGGTCCCCAAGCCTTACAGTGTTGGGGCGTGTTGTGAGATCACACAGCAATAACCTTTACCTAGATTTTGGCATAAAAAGTAAAACTCCCCCAAAAACATTCGTGTGTGCTCTGATTAATTCCAAATTTTGGAACTCATTAAAAAGAATCAGTTCATTGACATTGAACTACATAATATGGCAATCCTCCAAAGCCAACTAGGGATAGAGCCTTCCTGCCAGTCAATCTTTCATAGCCCCGACAAGGTTATCTCTGTAATTCCTACAAACATAGCTCTACTGCCAGCTAGGTGTCTATAGCCTCGGTAGAGTTATTTGGATAGCCTAAAGAGTTGATTTTGTTTTTAGATATTGTAAGGATAGCTCATTTTTGTTTTGATATTTCAATAATAGCTCATTTTCAACTTGCAGGAAGTGAAGCCCGCTATTAGGTTGGGAATTATAGTGGTAGAAAAGGTTACCTTTTGATTTTTCATTCAATGCAAATCCCTTCATCAATTCACCATTTCCCAAAAATTCACTTAATAATTCCTTGTTGGTGCGTATTTCCAGTTAAATTTTACCACCTTATGCCAAATCCTAGCTAACTACAACTTGTCATGTGTTAAAAGATATGTATAAATTAAAATTTAGCAACAAACAATTTAATCACCAAATTAAATATAAATTTAGAAATATTAGTTACCACCCTTCCAGTTAAATCTTATGGCAACTGCTAAATACTCGGCTAGCACTTCCGATTTGACGGTGTTGCACCTCATTAATGGATTGTGATTTTCATGATTACATTGAAACTTGATCACATTGTCCTGCATTAAATTCACATGCCTGCCTTTGCACATATCATTTCTTTCAACTTACCTTGGTGATGATGTGTATTGCATTACCGGCTTCATTTTCCTTTTTTTTCATACACATAAGAACCTCCATAATTAATATGGCTTAAAAAAATGTCAAATGACCACTATTAAATTTGAAATATTCAACTTGCTTGATTCACAATCTTCATACTACTCAAATTTGAAGCAATTTATCACCAACTATGTGTAAAGAATTAATTTGATTTAACATTATGTTCTAAAGATAATTTTTTAGTTGCCACCTTTCTTACAATTTCCAAGACTTCACTCAAGGAAACTATGTACTGCAACTTCCTTGAGGCTTTCTATAAATTCCACACTTCTTCTCGAATTCTTCACACTTTCTCTTAGCTTTCTTTTCTATTTTTGCATTTTTTCTTTGTTTATTCTCATTTTATTCTAGGCCATGGATACTCCAATTTGCTTAATTTTTTCTTATCACCAAAATGTTTTCTTAAGAATTATCACATCGCAAAGGCTTGAAAATATTTTCTTCATTAGAACTTCTAGTTTCACTATACCAAATTTGTGCTTAGTTCTTGGGGAAAAGTGTGTAGAATCCAGTCACTACTTTCGCTTTTACTCTGATGTGGCTTCTCATTTTGTAGCATCTCTTCTAGATGTTAGGCTTTTTGTGGAAGATGTTCGCTCAGCTACCAATTTGATAGTAAGGCCTGAATATTTGGAGAATCTGGACACTATTTTGTTTTTTCCACACCTGACCATTGGAATCCCTTCCATGGATGTTATTCCTCAGTTCCTAGGACATAGGAAAGTAGTTCCTCTTCGGCCTTTCCTTACAAACCTATATATTCACGACTTTGAAATTCACTAAGAATTCACCTATATAGGGTATTTAGCTCTGATAGATGAGGCATCCCCTATCAACTAAATGGCTACTATCATGTGTAGCTAGGCTTGCTATTTTTTTGACTTTTTGATCATTTGAAGCAAGAATTTCGATACTCATGTATATACGTGATATACATACATATATATATATATATATAGCTCTTAGTACATCTCAAAGCGTGTATTTACTGTGTATGGTTTTATCATTTTGTATTTCATGGTATAATTTTAGAAATGTTTGGATTAATTCTCATGCATGCAAGATAAGTTAAGAAAACTTTACAAATTTAGGGACCAAACAGAAAAAAGAAAAAAGAAAGAAAGAAAGAAAATAAAAAACACAGAAAGGCAAAAAAAACCAAACAAACCCTAAAAAAAACTATCCCTAACTAACTAGATTCCTAATCTAACAAGTGATTAACCCTAAAAACCCAAACAATTCTAATTTCTATGACTATTTCCATTTTGGTATGAATTACAATAGGCTTATGTTTAAATTCATTTAGAAACATCTTAACAATTATACTCTAATAATGAATTATTTTAAATTTTCTGCATTTAATAATCATAAATTCAAAAATGTACTTACCAATGACCTGGCTCATATGTATGAAAACAACATCATCAAAGGTTGATTGCACACACGTTTTTTGGTACGACCATACTCTACCTTCTTCCAGCCTTGGTTCATGGTTTGTCTTTGTACTCTATTCATTTCCATGAACGGTTGTGTCTATTTCTTGAATTTCTCCTTCGAAAATCTTCATGTCTTTGGCCTTGTCCTCACTTTGCATTTTGTTAGACCAAGATATATTACAGTTTATATTACTATCAAAGAGAGAAAAGTTAAAATTTTGATACTCTGTATCTTGCATAAAATTGGGAAAATTTCCTTTTTTATCTTGTAAATTTTTAACTTAGGGTAAAATACATGCATCTCCCACTCAATTTTCCTGCTCTTTTTCCTCATTTGTGTAAAGGATAATGATGACTCATTAATTTCATTTCCTCATTTCTAATGTGATATTTCAAAATCTCGACATTCTCATTTTCTTTCCTACAAAACCTTAGGATTTTATTTATAATAATTGTAGTTATCCAATTGTTTTGATGTAGTGGCTAATATTTTAATATTTCCAGTTCCACTAGGGTTGCAAGCATTTCTCGCTAACGATTCTTTTCTTCTAGAAGTTAGGACTTCTTCTATTAGTGGAATCACTTTACACATGGCCAAGCTTACCCTAGTTAAAAAAAAATCACAATCAAGTTCACCGTGATCAATTGTATCATGAATTCTACACTTGGTGACTCTACCAAAGGTGAGAAAACTCAAAGGATGTAATCTCTGGTTAAATTTTTTCCAAAGTTTCTCAACTTCCATACTAAAATTACCAGCTTGCATTCAATTTCACTTTACAAGATTTCTTCTTAAACTCAAGAAAAATATAAAATTTGAAATAGGCCCTCCTTCTAGTGCCAATTCTTGTTGATGAGGATTTCACTCGCAACAACAGTTCAAATAAAATATTCATAGAAAAACTGCAAAGAGCCTATCCTTCTTGAAATATATGGAACAAGATAATCTAAAAGGGAAATATTCCTTAGCATAATAAAGGTTGACTCTGTTCAATCCCCAAGTCTCTGATAATTAGGTCATGATTGTACTAGGTTTTCTCTAGGGTATAATGTGATTTTTCTATTAATCTCAAAGAGAATATGTTGTTTAGAATTATATATATTAGACACTAAGTTTTCAATTTGGACTTTAAGAACAAATATCATGAAATCAAAATATTTGAAATAATATATCATTCAATAATTTATTTTTCTATCACTTAACTAGATTTAGCATTAAGCATTCAACAATTTCATAAACAAAGAAATATTTTAAATAAATTTCCATTCATTCATCTCTTTTTTGGAACATTTTCAAAAATTAAACATCTATTCTAAAATAAAGCGTAAAAATACTAAAAATTAAAATTTGTCCTAGTTATTCTCCACGCATGCCCCATAGAATGAATCAAACCAAATAAAACCACTTTATACTTCACCATATTTCTTTAAAGTTACATACAAAAGGATGCGAGCTTTTAAAGAGGGGTTTTAGTTTGGACACCAAGTAGGTTCTGTATGCACCCTTAAACGATCCAACATATAGTCTTGTTCAATTGAATTAACAAAACCAGTTACAAAAGATAAATGAGATAAATATCTATCAAATTGTCTTTGATATTGATCAATGTCTACATGCATACAATTTTTTAGTCTAGAGTGATTCAAAAAACAAGAAAAAAGAATAAAACTTAGAAATTTTTTTGCTCTTCCGACATCCACAAATTCTGAACTTAACTTAAAAAAATTAATCCTTTGTCCTTTTATAGAACACAAGTCACAAATAGGATAAGAAAAATACATGAGAGAGAATTCAAGGGACCAATAATATCAAGGCACGTGTAATGTAGTGATTGACTAATTGCAATCGAAGTACTCAACTAAGATCAACTCAAATTTCTCATTGAAGCTCTTCAAGTTTTAATCTTTTATTATAAGGGTTCCTTCTCGGAACCAAAAAAATCCGCTCAAAAGAGTGTAATAAATTCCCATATATTTAGAATTATTGAGTGGAAATTCAATTCCTACACTTTAGGTTAATCCTTAGCTTGAACATTCCAGGAATGAGTAACACCCGAAATATGTACACTTATTTGTCGCATGCTTAAACTCCAGAGTCTCGGGTTCCTGGTATCCGACACATCTTTGGAACAAACTCTATTCCAGCATGAGCCTCTAAAGTGCATGATTGAACTTGGTAACACCATCATATCTATCTGCAAACTTGATTTGCTTGACCGTCCATACCTGAAATTTGCATCACAATCTGCATCTTCTGCAATCACAAATTCCACTCATTACATCCCTTTCTAAAACAAAGTTTATAAACATCTCACCTAAATAAAACCATTATTAAAATTCTATAACATAAATTTATCATAAATAACCCATTTTCCTAGCATATTATAAATCCTTGCATGATTATCTTCTACTTATACTAGATCATCGGACTATCAGACTCACTAGATAATCACAAAATATCAAAATTTTACTTTACATCGCAACCTGGTAATTGATACCCTGTACCCAAAATTCAGCTTTACCCATGAACTTTCCTCAGACTTCAGATCACCAGACTTCCATATTACCGAACTTCAAATATCAGACCACTCTACTCATATTTGCATTACCTTTTCTACCTTTCAAATATTCCCAGTTCTCAGTATCCAATACCCAAAACACTTACCTTTTGAAGTACTCTTTGATTAAAGATTTCCTTTACTTTTCACTTTTGGTGATCTTCCAACTAGCTATCTCATACCATAACAGTTATTGAAAAATATTTTTACTTGGGTCCCCAAGCCTTAAAGTCTTAGGGTGTGTTGTGAGACCACACAACATCACCTTTTCCCATTCATTAAATCATTTAATTTAATGAAAATCACTTTATTCCTCCCAAATCCCCTAATTGTGTGATTAAACTTTGTTTAATTAAACAATTAATCTAATTTTCCTCTAAAGAGGAATATTCCCATGGAATATTCCTTATCCTATTTTTTCATAATTAATAATTTCTTTTAATTTGCAAAATGTCTTTTATCCTCACCCATGGGAATATTCCAAAAGAATATTCTTATTCCTCCATTTGAAAAAGGGATATTTTCACTTGGCTTCAAATGCAAGTTATCTTTCAACCATTTGAACAAGTCACCTTTGACTTGTGTGTGTAGGTCAAAAGTGTGTTTTTCAGAAGCAAATTTGAACCCTTGATTAAATCCCATCATGCATTCTCATCTGTTGATGAGAATCCATGATCCATGCCTCTCCTTCCTTTCATCCTTGACCTTTGATTAATATTTTCAATCTCAACCCTCCATTTCTCATTTACTCTCCTCTAAATAGAACCCTATTTGGAGACAAATGGATCCATCTTTTTCAAAGAAAACTTATGTTGTTGAATCTCATCCATCTTTTTCAGAGAAAACTTATACTGTTGAATCTCATCCATCTTTTTTAGAGAAAACTTATGTTGTTGAATATCATCCATCCCATACTCATAATTTACTCACATTTAGCATATTTTAGTCCATTTTTAGTTCCATAATAGATTTAAGCTTCCATTATTGTCCTTCATGCATCCATCTTAGCTTGTTTTTAATTAGGGTTTGTATGTTTTTAGCTTAAATCTCATTTGGAGTAGCTTAACAGTTGTATATCTACATCTTTTAGCATAAAATCAAGCTAGATTAACTCTTGCATCATATTCATTTTAGCATAAATCATGTTTTCATCCATATATCACAATCATTTCATCGATTATCTTCAATAGAATCGATTGGATCAAGCTCACTGATCACTTGATTGGGAAAGGGTAACTATTTTTGTGTAGTTTCTAGCTTTCATTTTCAATTAAATGCTTAGTTTATATTTCCATTGAAAATGATCTTGTTTGTAGATGCAGGTATGTTTGGCTCAATTATACTTTGATTCATCATAGATCAAAGTTAATCGATCCACTTTGACAATCCTCATCTCACAGTATTTATACCCAATTATGAAAGAATTCCCAAAATTACAACACTACAAGTTGACATTGAATCTTGCAGAATAAAATCTTGCCAAAGATTTAAATTAAATTTTATTTTTGAGTTAAGGGGGACTCATTCACCACCTTGGGTGAATGGGTCCCACCTAAGGGGAATCATTCACCTAGAATGGCGAATGAGTCCCACCTTAGGAATTTGAGGTGGGTTTTTGGGAATTTGATGTTTTAAATCCCATTTGTCGGGATTATCCTAAAAAATACACCAAAATAAGGCATATGGATACAAAAATGGGGCAATTAAAGAATAAGAGATCCCAATTATTGATTACTAGCCTAAAGGAATGTGAAAGTATGTTACAACACTTTACAACACACCAAATAAGGAAAGGTTAAGAGAAATTATGATGGAAATAAATTTATTCATGCTTAGAAATCCTAGAAAAGTGTGAAAGTGTATCACAACACTTTAAAACATCTTTACAAGGAATCATTAAAGTACACTAGTTCACACAGGCCCAAGACCTAATGTGAATGTGTTATCCACATTAAAACACTAAATCAAGGCCAAATTAATCCAAAATCTATAAGAAAGAGATAAACAAGTGTGAAAAAGGCTAAGGACCCTTTTTTTGACATTACATTTAGCCCCCACTTTAGTGAGAGGATGAATTTGCTTCAAACTCACACTAAATTAGACAAACATGCATCAAGGGAGGGTTCTAATGTACTCATGCTATTAAGATGAGACAACAACAATCAATAGGGATGATCAAGCCCCCAAGATCAAGATCTCATGACAAACCAACACGAATAAAAAAGAACACACATCAAAATGATATAAAGAATAGCAACAAGGCCACTCATACAATGTCAAAGACAAGAAAGAGATAAAGGAGAAAGCTGAAACAAGATTTGATCATTTTTCCAACACAATGGTGATCAGATCTAGGTTGTTTTTTCAAGAAAAATGCATACTCACTCTAAGGAAATGGAACTCATGGCTATCTGTCGAGTGAGAAGTCCAAAAAGGGTGAGAAACATACACTCATGGATGGTATGTACTCACACACACACAAGTGGTTATGTGTAAATTCATGCCATTGGTTTGGATTCCTGCCCAAACCATACCAAAGTTATACCTCTTGATAAATAATAAGGTGCCACACAAAAAGAAGTGATTTGGTTTTTGAGCTTTATGAGACAAGAAAAACTGTGTATGCTTGGAGCTCATGAACAAACAAGATGGATCCACAAGCATGCAAGTTGTTTTATGCAAGGTGGCCATAGATTCCACATAGGAAATGTTCAAAGGAGTCTTGCTTAGTTCATGTGAGGTCTTTAACTTAGGGAATATTATGTTTAATGTCTCCAAGAGAGGACCAATCAAAGAATATAAAATTCACAACTTAGGGGGTGCAGTGTGTCGCATCAAGCCACTAAGAGGAATATAATATGCTAAGAGAGATCACGTCCATGAAAGACATCACACCCAATGTCATCCACAAAGCGAAAAATGCATCGTATGAAGAAAGAAGGCTACACTAGGAACCATGAAAAGGAAAAATGCAAAAGAAATAATGCCAATTTATGCCCCCACTTTAAATAAAATGCTAAACACCATGCTATGAGCAATTACTTTAAAGTAGCAAATGAAAAAAAATTCTACCAAGAAGTAAGACATGAGAGACAACTTGGAAAGCCCTATGCCAAGTCATATGTTTTTGAGTAAGGCTGCATCATATGAGAGAAAAATAAAAGAGATAGGGGTTGCTCCAAAAATGAAAACACCAAACACATAAGGGATATATGGATTTGGGGTCAGTATATTCTTTGCTGCAATGTTTTGTAAGAAGAGCTTGGAACTATCATCATACCCCAAATACACATATAGCTAGAAGAATGACACAAAGAGAGAAAAAGAAAAGAAAAACCTGTTGGTTCAACATGGAAGAGACATAGGGTGACTCGACACATTGCATTATCCCTAGAAGGAAGACATAAGAAAAGAAAGATAATGATGAAATGAAAAAGGAAAAAGAAAAGAAAGACTTTTGGGTCAACATGAAGGAGACATGAATGTATCAATGCCTTGCATCATCCCCATAAGGAAAACACAAGAAAAAAAGATAAAGATGAAAAAATGAAAGTGATTCATGACATAGAGAAGAATGAAGGTGTAAATAGAGGAATGTCACAAAGAGAGAAAATAGAACATTACAGGGGATCACATTACACACATGCAATCACACAAAAGAAAAATGAAAAATAAATAATCCAAAATATTAGTAAGGAAAATGTGAATCAACCTATGAGCAATTCATCTATCTCCCAATAATGTTCCATGTAGCAAAGGCGAGCAACTAGCCAAAGGGACAAGAGAAAGCGTTGGACTAGGAGAAGTTTTAGGTTCATAAGATTTGTCATTTAAGTTCATGGAAGAGAAAAAAAAATTGTTCAGTTCATTATTCACCTCTTCATAAATTTTGGCATCCTCATCCTCATCATCTAAGTTAATCAGAACAGGAGGTCGAAGGATAATATCCATAGAAGAGTTCAACTCATGTTGTGGAGGATGCATGGAAATTTCTTGCTATGACTGGAAAGGAAGAACATCATGCATTGCTTCAGTAAATTTTGGATCTTAATTTTCTTTTAACTCATCATGGAACTTGCGAGCAAGGGCATGATGTCTACGTCTACACTCCCTAGCACCTTTGTTTCATTCAGTTTTTTTTTCAACTTGTATAGGAGCAGGTTGATCAACCATAGGTTGCTTTTCTTCCCTAGGGGAGAAACAGAAGGAACCACGAGGGGTTGTTCAACCTATTTTCTCTTTGAATTTGTAAACTTTTTTTATTCTTGGAGGTGTGGCGGGGTTGTTTCATTGTTTCTTGGTCGCTTGTAAGAGGTAGGTAAGGTTTTTGTTTTACATTGGTCCTAGTTGTTTTGGTATTGTTTAGGTTCAAGCATGGTTTCATCAAGGATGGCAGGCTTAGAGGTGGATGGGGGACATGCTTTGAAGAGATAACTTTGTTATCTTCTTTTCCTTGAAATTTTGGTAGGACAAGAAAAATAAATCTTCTTGTGGATTGATAGGTTCCATGGGCTTGGGCCAAAAGTCATCTAAGGAAAAGTTTCCTTTAGATGACAAGGGGTTAAAGCCACTAAGGTGAATAATAAATATCTCATTGTCAAACAGAAATTTCAAGCATTTATGCACAACCGAAGGGAAAATTTTCATGGAGCATAGCCATGGGTGGCCAAGCTTCACATGAAATTGATCCGACTACGAGATTATGGAGAATGTAACATCTAATTTTGTTGGTCCTATTTTAATGGTAGGGTGATTGATCCAATCGTAGGGCACACAAGACCATTATGTTTCTTGATCTATGCTCTCAGTTTGTCATAATCATCTTTATAGAGCTCATGTAAGAGTAATAATTCCTTAGTGCTCATGTTCTCTCAACGGGTGGTATCTATTAATATCCCATTAATGGGCTTATCATAGATAAAAATGGCTATGTAAAGAGGACCATTGGGAAAATGTTTAAGTATGTCTTTAGAGGAGAAAGAAATATCAAGAGGAATCTTAGTTTGGATCTTACGAGGGACGATGTCTATCACCCCTATCATTTCATCAATAGGATTAATATTAATAGAATTATTTGGAACATAATCATTATGTTCATCATCAGTATCAACATTTATCACATCATTCTTAGGCATGTTGTTGGCTTTAACAAATGAGATATTATTTTTTGGCATAGGATTGGTATAAATTTTCAAATTTTGGTTCGGAGGGGCAATAGACTTATTGCCTTGATCATTAGTACCTACAATAGATAGATGACCAAAATCAATGAGGTCTTGCACAAGATGTTTAAGATGCTTGCAATGTTCTGTGTCATGTCCTTATTTTCAATGAAAATGGCAATAAGCATTTGCTTTAAAGTTTGGAGGAAAAGTCTTATTAGGGTCAATTTGTCTAACGATAAGTAAGGTAATCATTTGTTGGTTCAAAAACTGGGACGTGGTCTTATGAAGGGTGTCAGGTAGGGGAGTGAATTGTCTTTTTGGATCTCTATAACTAAAGGGCACTGTGGCTTTGATAGCAACAACTTCGTTATGGACATGTTGAGTTTGTTTTTGAGGAGGGTTGAACTAAAGGAACCCTTTATTTGGTTTTCTAAAGGGTTGGGAAGTGTTTTGGTGTATATTCTTGGATCTTTCAACTCAACCAGAAGTGGAATTTGTATCACAACTAGAAACCAAATTTTGGTAATCTCAAAGAGTAGTACACAAGTGCATGAAGGATGGGAATTTCATCATGGTCAACTTGTCTTGGATTTGTTTTTGCAATTTTTCTATAAACATCTTTTTAAGGTGTGGGTCAGGGATCTCGACATCGACTTGGGAATAAATTGATTGATAGAGGGAGATAAAGTCAGTTATATTTTCTTCCTCTTTTTTCTTACATCTCATCAAGTCAGCTAGGTTAGCTTAAGAGTCATCTACACTTGGAAATGATTTATAAATGCCTCAACAAGTTCATGAAATGAACAAATCAATTTATTCGGTAAAGAAGAGAACCACTCCAAGGTAGAGTCCTTCAAGGTCCTAGGGAAGAGCTTTTCCAAAAGTTTATCATCAAGGACAAAGTCACTACATAGGGCATTGTATGCATTAGCATGGTTAGAAGGATCTTCCTTCGCTCCATATTTCTTGAATCTAGTCATCTCTACACCTTGTGGCATCAGTGTGTGTAGTATCTCCAAGGATAATGGACTACTCTTGACATAATATGTGGGTGGACCATTTTGATTTTGGTTGATGGTGGAAATTTTTTTTTGAAGGGATGACATGGTTTGTAAAGGTTGATGTATGAGAGGGTCATTTCTTGTGTTCTGAGATGGAAATGAAAGTGGTGATGGAGTGTATGTGTTTGTGGAACAAGTAAATGAAATTATTATAGGTGGTAAGGTAATAGGAGCTATAACATGTGATGCCACATAGGAACTATGGATGCTAGATGGAATACCCAAGGAATGAATTGCATTACTAACTTGTTTCATTGTCATGACTTAAGGAGGGGTGTATGTAGGAATTGAGGGTATTATTGTGAGAGGAGGAATTTGAGTTCCTCCTTGGCTTGAAGCATTTTTTTGTGGGAAAGGGGAAACTAGTAGTTGAGGGGATATGCTTGCCAAATATTTGCACTATACTTTTCACAAGGTCAAGGCCATCTTCAGCTTCAAGCATATGGTGAATGTTTTCAATTATAGGAATTGCAGTGGTTGAAATGTTTTCAAGGCTAATTTGATGTTGTAAGTTCAATAGGTCCTCATGAATGTGGATTAGGTTTTCTTATAGAATTTTATCATTATTTGGTTCAACTTGCATGCTACTAGAAGGAAAAGAGTTACCTAGGGTGTTATCCATGCCTAGTGTACTAGTGTCAATACTAGGAGTGGAAGCTCTAGATAACCCAAGATCCACAAAAATTGTGCTATCGCAGGATGACATGAGTCTCAAACTTCTGCTCACTGTGGTATTAGCAATAGGACACCAAATACTCATGCAAAAGATACTAAATACAGGGTGGGTGAAAATGCAATGTAAACTAATAAGAATGAAATGCTTGTAACTAAAATTATGGAAATTAAAATTGAAATGGAGTAGCAGAAAAAAAATCAGAAAGTGAACTATAAATGATAGAAAATGCAATGCAAAATATGCAAAGGGACTGATTTTCCCAAGGTGGCGAATGAGTCCAAATACTATTTTTTTTGAATTTAAAAAAAAAATTGAATTGAATTTTATGATTTTTATATTTTCTCAGGAAATATAAGATGCACATGTAGAATTTTATTATTTTTTAATAATATCAAGCGCAATAATGCAAGCTAAATGAACTTTTCACTAATGAAAAAATTAAAACCCTAGAATGCAAATTAAGCAATGCAAAACCTAATGCAATGTTAATGCAAGCTAGATCTAGTATGTAAATGCACTCCAAATCAGAATTATGATGCTCTAAATATACGTTCACCAAAATGAAACAAACAAAATTTGGTGTGGGCCCTCTTTTGCTTCTAGGGTTTTGGACCTAAAAGGGAAAAGGCTATTTTCTCTGTTTCACTCAAGAACAACCCTTGAGATTCCAATGCAAAGGTGATTGAAATCTGAAAAAGGGTGTGTTCTAGGGGATGTAATGATGTAAATGAGGGGTTCACCACCAAGTGTAAACTTGGAAAGACAATGAAATGAATGATGAAATGAAAAAACCCTAATTTGATGCAATGCTTCAAAGAATAACCTAGAAATGCAAGAAAACAACAATAGAAAACTGTGAAACTAGAGATGTGCACCTCAAAAACTAGAGAAGGTAGAATGAAGGCCTACAACCCTAGAAAATTCACTATTGAAGCTAATTGGGACTCATTCACCAAGCTGGGTGAATCAGTCCAGTGTCAAGAAAACTATGTCGAAATAGGTTTCAGATAAAAGGGTACTTAGATCTGCAAAAATCTCTAATAAACAACAACAATGGGACTCGTTCACCAATAGTGGTGAATTAGTCCACTTCTGAATTTATAGAAATTCAAAATTGGATTCTATAGCCCTTGGTTTTCTCTATTGTTCCCAATTTAGATTTGGGTATGAAACTACTAAATTCAACCCGTAGGTCTTCTCCAAGCTCCTCCATGGTTTGTTCACAATCTTGACAACTTTGTTTTTCTTTGAAAACTTGATGACAACTTTTCCAATCTTTCTCTTTGATAAATCTACAACTTAGACCTACAAATCACATGCAAAGAGAGGGAAAAATGGTTGTAGGGTTAGAGAATGGGGGTTTTCCTTGGTCAAACCCCTTGTTGATAATTAAACCTTGAAATAGAAAGAAAATGGAAAGGAGATTGATGAATGAAAAAAATGTGATGTAACTCACCAAACCCTTGCAATAATGAGCTGCAAAAGTGCTTGAAATGGCCATAATAGATGTGGATCTTGATTCTTGCATGTAGGAGATAAATATTGAATGCAAAGCTTGCTTGGATCGTGAAATCTACACCACAATTGTAAGCACAATGACAAACATGAAGAATATGATCTTTGACATGATGATTGATCTTGAAGAATTCTCTTGAAAGCTTGATAATCTACCCTTGGAAGCCTTGAATGCTCTTTCTCAAATGCTCTTGTGAACTCAAATTTCTATTGGGATGAGTACTTGAGTGCTTGGGTGGTAAAATGAGAGAAATAACCTTGTATTTATACCAAATTATGCAAGAATTCCCAAAATACAACACTACAAGCCGACATTGGATCTTGGAGAATAAAATGCCGCCAAAGATTTAAATTAAATTTGATTTTTAGAGTTAAGGGGGACTCATTCGCCACCTTGGGTGAATTGGTCCCACCTAAGGGGACTCATTTGCTCAGAATGGCGAATGAGTCCCACCTTAGGAATTTGAGGTGATTTTTGGGGGATTTGATGTTTTAAATGCTATTTGTCTAGATTATCCTAAAAAATACACCAAAATAAGGCTTGTGGATGCAAAAGGGGGCCAATTAAAGCATAACAGAGCCCAATTATTGATGAATAGCCTAGAGGAATGTGAAAGTGTGCTACAACACTTTACGACACACCAAATAAGGCAAGGCTAAGAGAAATTATGATGAAAAAAAAGTTAATCATGCTTAGAAATCCTAGAAAAGTGTGAAAGTGTATCACAACACCTTTACAAGGCATCATTAAAGTACACTAGTTCACACAGGCCCAAGACCTAATGTGAATGTGTTATCCACATTAGAACACTAAATCAAGGCCAAACTGAGCCAAAATTTGCAAGGAGCTAAACAACCGTGAAAAATGTTAAGGACCCTTTTTTCAATGTTACAAAAGTAAACATATAATTCTCCTTTATATGCTTAATAGACCCAATACCCTAAATTTTTGGTTGACCTTCATGACAGTGTCTACAATAAACATGAGAAATATAATATATTAAGTTCAATAGACACGCACAAGTAGATTGATAAGTAAATTTGATTTTAAAATGTAGCTACTCATAAAATAATCTTAGTAAATTGCAACATCAAAAGACTAGTGCCATATTCTAGGGTGGAGTCACCTAAACCATGAGATTTAAAACTCATTACAACATTCACTTTGTCATAACTATGCCTATCAAATGATGCATTACACAATTGCTACTAGAAACCAAAGCATTCATACTTTATTAATCCAAGCATACAGTTGCAAAAACCTTTATTTATGTTAATAAAATTTAATTGATTATTTGAATGAAAGTAACAACACAGAACAGACATTCAAGGAAAGAAAAGAAGAAAAATAACATAAAACCTTGATTTTTTATATTCATAATTTGTGCAATGTGTATAATGGAGAAAACCATCTCAGAATATATGATCATTTACATGCAAATATAACAATTCTATGAATAAATTCTTCATTACATGACTTAGAAAACTTTAGAAACCTGAAACCAACACTATGCATTTGAGACCCTATTACAAAATTTCTTTCTCGTGAGACCAATCTATAAGCCACTGCTTCCAAGAAGAAAATAAGATACACTTAAGGAAAATTCAAAACCCTAAATGGAGATCCATGCAGACACCTGGGTTAGTGCAGAAAGATGGGTCACAAGAAGGGGGCTTAAGTGGCCACTTTTTTTTTGAAATCAAGAAATACTAACTTTGGACATGAAATTTAGGATAGTTACACTTAAAATTTTGAGATGAAAAAAAACAAGGATCAAAGTGCTCCTAGTCTACTTTGAAAAATACTAATTTATTTTGAAAATGGTTGAGATTAAGGGGTTCAAAAGAGGGACATACACAAATTGGTGTTATCTTTGTTAGAAAAACATAACATAACAACTCTTGTATGACCCTTGTATGGTGAATTTTTTTATAGTATTTTTAAAATCACAATAGTAAGAAGTTAGCTAGCAATATGTAGTTGATGCACAATTTTTCTGATAATTTTTTAATGAATATTTGATTTTTTACTATTTTTCGAAGTAGACACATCCTAAAAAATAGAATTTTGGTCATGCTACCCCTAAAAATTTTGCAAACTAATTGATTTTTTTTTATAAATTTTTAGAATGGAGTCTAGTTTCTAAAAATTTAATTTATTTGAAATTTTGATGAACGGTTAATTTATAACGAAAAAAAACACCAAACATTGCTTTTTTCCAAAAAATAGACATACAAACAAAATAAATTATGGATGAAAGGATTAACATTGTCATAAATTGAAAAAATTACATCGTTGGATAGCCAAGAGAGAACCTAAAATTACCCAGATGTTCAATTTGTTTGATATTGAACCATGTGCAATCCTAACGGTGAGCAAGAACCTGATTTATGAAATATTTTAGAATTTTCAAAGACACATCTTTGGTCGTTGGGAATTCCCTCCAATCCTTTGGGTTAGTATTCCAAAGAAAATATCAATCCCAAGGCTTAGGTATTCCCAAAGCAAGATATAACGTACATGTGTTATAACACACTCACATTATATCTTTCTTTATGTTAAATTTTCTATTCTCTTGAATGTATGTTTATATATTTTTATGTTTGTATGTACATGTATGCTTGTATGTCATGTAAGTATCTATGTATGTATGTATTCCTATATGTATGTAAGAGTATATCTACACATGTACATGTATTCTTGTATGTATGTACGATTGTATGCACATATGTATTATGCTTGTATGTATGTAAGTATGCATGTCTTTAGAGGGAGGTAAAATTTTAAGAGAATATAAGGTGTCTAAGAGTAGAGATTAGGGAGGAGAGGGAGAAGCTGAGAGAGAGAGGACTTAACTAGGCAGGTGGGAGAGGGATAGAGGGAGGGAGGGAGGGAGAGAGAGATGGAGGGAGGAGAGAATTGAGATAGAGGGAGAGAGAGGGGGGAGAGAGAGAGAAAGAGAGAAAGAGAGTGTTATGCAGGTAGGGTGCCAAAGGGAGAGACTTGAGAGTGTGAGGGGGGTGAGAGTGAGAGACTTGAGAGATAGGTAGTGAGAGGGAGTGTGAGTGTGATACTTGAGAGAGGGAGAGGGTGTGGGATGGAGTGAACTGAGAGAGGGAGAGAAAGAGGGGGGTGGAGTGAGGACTTATCTAGGTAGGGTGGGAGGGATAGATAGAGAGAGGGGAGAGAGAGAGAGTTACCTAGGTAGGTTTCTAGAGGGAAAGACCTGAGAGATAGAGGGGGTGGGAGGGAGATACTTGAGAGAGGGAGAGAGAGGGAGTGAGAGAGTGTGGGAGGGAGAGAGAGAGAGAGAGAGAGAGAGAGAGAGAGGGGCAGGGTGGTAGATTGAGTTGAGAGCGAGAGAGTGCAGTAGAAAAGGAAAGAGAGGGTAGATAAAACAATTAGAGGGTAGGAGAGGAGGGGTGAGGGAGGGTGAGATGTATGAATGAGAGAAATTGATAGGGGTTGCGAGGGTACATTGTTGTTGTTGTTGTGTTGTTGTTGTTGTTGTGTTGTTGTTGTTGTTGTTGTTGGTTAGGTGGAGAACCTATAGGGTTGATAAATTTTCTATAGTATTAAGTTTTAAGGAGTTTGAGGATTTAAAGGGTCCCAATAGTAGAAATTTTATTGGGTTGAGTACTAGTGTAGAAAAGTTTAAGAGCTTAAGGTTAAAAAGGAGTTTTAGGGTTGAGGTTAAGGAGTTAAGAGTATAGAGTTTGAGAGTATATGATTTGAAGATTAGGTTAGGGTCCAATACAAAAAGAGGTAGAAATTACTTAGGGGTTGAGAGTTTAGGGTTTACAGGATTTAGGGTTGAGACTAAGGGTGAGAGTTGAGAATGAGGTTGAGGTTTAATATAGAGACAGAGAGTAGAAGTGCAAGAGGTTTAAGGGTTTTAAAAGTTTTAAAGAGTTTAGAGGTTCTAGGTTAACCTTGAGGGTAGAGATTGAGGATATAGGAGTGATATAAGGTTGAGATTAAGTTGAAAGTCAAAATATGAGTAGAGGTACAGGGTTGAGGATTAGGAATTTAAGGCAGGGTTTAGAGTTTAAGGATAAGGGGATTAGGGTTGAGTTTAGAAATTAGGAGTAGAGAGATTTTTCTTAAGATTTAAACTTAATTTACAGGGTTGGGGATTAGGGTTAGAGTTAGGGTTTAGGGTAGAAATTGAGGTAGAATTAGAGATTGAGAGGTGAAATAAGGTATTAAGTTTGAGGGAGTTTAGGGTTAAGTTTTGAGTGATTAAAAGTTTAAAGGTTAGAGGTTAGGGTTGAGGATTAGGGTAGGGAGGGAGGGATGGATGGATAGAGAGATGGAGAGATAATTGAGATAAAGAGAAGGAAAGAAGAGGAGGGAGGGACATAGATATATGAGGATTGTAGATCAAATGTATAGGGTAGAGAGTTGAGAATAAAGATTATAGGGTTGAAGACCTATAGGGTTCATGGATTAGGGTATTGGGTTGAGGGATTAGAGTTGAGGGTATATATGGTTGAAGGATTGGGGTTGAGAGTCCAATGTAT
>CM021110.1:163933853-164003785 GCA_007115665.2 Sequoiadendron giganteum | reverse complement strand
GAAAAGTCTTATTAGGGTCAATTTGTCTAACGATAAGTAAGGTAATCATTTGTTGGTTCAAAAACTGGGACGTGGTCTTATGAAGGGTGTCAGGTAGGGGAGTGAATTGTCTTTTTGGATCTCTATAACTAAAGGGCACTGTGGCTTTGATAGCAACAACTTCGTTATGGACATGTTGAGTTTGTTTTTGAGGAGGGTTGAACTAAAGGAACCCTTTATTTGGTTTTCTAAAGGGTTGGGAAGTGTTTTGGTGTATATTCTTGGATCTTTCAACTCAACCAGAAGTGGAATTTGTATCACAACTAGAAACCAAATTTTGGTAATCTCAAAGAGTAGTACACAAGTGCATGAAGGATGGGAATTTCATCATGGTCAACTTGTCTTGGATTTGTTTTTGCAATTTTTCTATAAACATCTTTTTAAGGTGTGGGTCAGGGATCTCGACATCGACTTGGGAATAAATTGATTGATAGAGGGAGATAAAGTCAGTTATATTTTCTTCCTCTTTTTTCTTACATCTCATCAAGTCAGCTAGGTTAGCTTAAGAGTCATCTACACTTGGAAATGATTTATAAATGCCTCAACAAGTTCATGAAATGAACAAATCAATTTATTCGGTAAAGAAGAGAACCACTCCAAGGTAGAGTCCTTCAAGGTCCTAGGGAAGAGCTTTTCCAAAAGTTTATCATCAAGGACAAAGTCACTACATAGGGCATTGTATGCATTAGCATGGTTAGAAGGATCTTCCTTCGCTCCATATTTCTTGAATCTAGTCATCTCTACACCTTGTGGCATCAGTGTGTGTAGTATCTCCAAGGATAATGGACTACTCTTGACATAATATGTGGGTGGACCATTTTGATTTTGGTTGATGGTGGAAATTTTTTTTTGAAGGGATGACATGGTTTGTAAAGGTTGATGTATGAGAGGGTCATTTCTTGTGTTCTGAGATGGAAATGAAAGTGGTGATGGAGTGTATGTGTTTGTGGAACAAGTAAATGAAATTATTATAGGTGGTAAGGTAATAGGAGCTATAACATGTGATGCCACATAGGAACTATGGATGCTAGATGGAATACCCAAGGAATGAATTGCATTACTAACTTGTTTCATTGTCATGACTTAAGGAGGGGTGTATGTAGGAATTGAGGGTATTATTGTGAGAGGAGGAATTTGAGTTCCTCCTTGGCTTGAAGCATTTTTTTGTGGGAAAGGGGAAACTAGTAGTTGAGGGGATATGCTTGCCAAATATTTGCACTATACTTTTCACAAGGTCAAGGCCATCTTCAGCTTCAAGCATATGGTGAATGTTTTCAATTATAGGAATTGCAGTGGTTGAAATGTTTTCAAGGCTAATTTGATGTTGTAAGTTCAATAGGTCCTCATGAATGTGGATTAGGTTTTCTTATAGAATTTTATCATTATTTGGTTCAACTTGCATGCTACTAGAAGGAAAAGAGTTACCTAGGGTGTTATCCATGCCTAGTGTACTAGTGTCAATACTAGGAGTGGAAGCTCTAGATAACCCAAGATCCACAAAAATTGTGCTATCGCAGGATGACATGAGTCTCAAACTTCTGCTCACTGTGGTATTAGCAATAGGACACCAAATACTCATGCAAAAGATACTAAATACAGGGTGGGTGAAAATGCAATGTAAACTAATAAGAATGAAATGCTTGTAACTAAAATTATGGAAATTAAAATTGAAATGGAGTAGCAGAAAAAAAATCAGAAAGTGAACTATAAATGATAGAAAATGCAATGCAAAATATGCAAAGGGACTGATTTTCCCAAGGTGGCGAATGAGTCCAAATACTATTTTTTTTGAATTTAAAAAAAAAATTGAATTGAATTTTATGATTTTTATATTTTCTCAGGAAATATAAGATGCACATGTAGAATTTTATTATTTTTTAATAATATCAAGCGCAATAATGCAAGCTAAATGAACTTTTCACTAATGAAAAAATTAAAACCCTAGAATGCAAATTAAGCAATGCAAAACCTAATGCAATGTTAATGCAAGCTAGATCTAGTATGTAAATGCACTCCAAATCAGAATTATGATGCTCTAAATATACGTTCACCAAAATGAAACAAACAAAATTTGGTGTGGGCCCTCTTTTGCTTCTAGGGTTTTGGACCTAAAAGGGAAAAGGCTATTTTCTCTGTTTCACTCAAGAACAACCCTTGAGATTCCAATGCAAAGGTGATTGAAATCTGAAAAAGGGTGTGTTCTAGGGGATGTAATGATGTAAATGAGGGGTTCACCACCAAGTGTAAACTTGGAAAGACAATGAAATGAATGATGAAATGAAAAAACCCTAATTTGATGCAATGCTTCAAAGAATAACCTAGAAATGCAAGAAAACAACAATAGAAAACTGTGAAACTAGAGATGTGCACCTCAAAAACTAGAGAAGGTAGAATGAAGGCCTACAACCCTAGAAAATTCACTATTGAAGCTAATTGGGACTCATTCACCAAGCTGGGTGAATCAGTCCAGTGTCAAGAAAACTATGTCGAAATAGGTTTCAGATAAAAGGGTACTTAGATCTGCAAAAATCTCTAATAAACAACAACAATGGGACTCGTTCACCAATAGTGGTGAATTAGTCCACTTCTGAATTTATAGAAATTCAAAATTGGATTCTATAGCCCTTGGTTTTCTCTATTGTTCCCAATTTAGATTTGGGTATGAAACTACTAAATTCAACCCGTAGGTCTTCTCCAAGCTCCTCCATGGTTTGTTCACAATCTTGACAACTTTGTTTTTCTTTGAAAACTTGATGACAACTTTTCCAATCTTTCTCTTTGATAAATCTACAACTTAGACCTACAAATCACATGCAAAGAGAGGGAAAAATGGTTGTAGGGTTAGAGAATGGGGGTTTTCCTTGGTCAAACCCCTTGTTGATAATTAAACCTTGAAATAGAAAGAAAATGGAAAGGAGATTGATGAATGAAAAAAATGTGATGTAACTCACCAAACCCTTGCAATAATGAGCTGCAAAAGTGCTTGAAATGGCCATAATAGATGTGGATCTTGATTCTTGCATGTAGGAGATAAATATTGAATGCAAAGCTTGCTTGGATCGTGAAATCTACACCACAATTGTAAGCACAATGACAAACATGAAGAATATGATCTTTGACATGATGATTGATCTTGAAGAATTCTCTTGAAAGCTTGATAATCTACCCTTGGAAGCCTTGAATGCTCTTTCTCAAATGCTCTTGTGAACTCAAATTTCTATTGGGATGAGTACTTGAGTGCTTGGGTGGTAAAATGAGAGAAATAACCTTGTATTTATACCAAATTATGCAAGAATTCCCAAAATACAACACTACAAGCCGACATTGGATCTTGGAGAATAAAATGCCGCCAAAGATTTAAATTAAATTTGATTTTTAGAGTTAAGGGGGACTCATTCGCCACCTTGGGTGAATTGGTCCCACCTAAGGGGACTCATTTGCTCAGAATGGCGAATGAGTCCCACCTTAGGAATTTGAGGTGATTTTTGGGGGATTTGATGTTTTAAATGCTATTTGTCTAGATTATCCTAAAAAATACACCAAAATAAGGCTTGTGGATGCAAAAGGGGGCCAATTAAAGCATAACAGAGCCCAATTATTGATGAATAGCCTAGAGGAATGTGAAAGTGTGCTACAACACTTTACGACACACCAAATAAGGCAAGGCTAAGAGAAATTATGATGAAAAAAAAGTTAATCATGCTTAGAAATCCTAGAAAAGTGTGAAAGTGTATCACAACACCTTTACAAGGCATCATTAAAGTACACTAGTTCACACAGGCCCAAGACCTAATGTGAATGTGTTATCCACATTAGAACACTAAATCAAGGCCAAACTGAGCCAAAATTTGCAAGGAGCTAAACAACCGTGAAAAATGTTAAGGACCCTTTTTTCAATGTTACAAAAGTAAACATATAATTCTCCTTTATATGCTTAATAGACCCAATACCCTAAATTTTTGGTTGACCTTCATGACAGTGTCTACAATAAACATGAGAAATATAATATATTAAGTTCAATAGACACGCACAAGTAGATTGATAAGTAAATTTGATTTTAAAATGTAGCTACTCATAAAATAATCTTAGTAAATTGCAACATCAAAAGACTAGTGCCATATTCTAGGGTGGAGTCACCTAAACCATGAGATTTAAAACTCATTACAACATTCACTTTGTCATAACTATGCCTATCAAATGATGCATTACACAATTGCTACTAGAAACCAAAGCATTCATACTTTATTAATCCAAGCATACAGTTGCAAAAACCTTTATTTATGTTAATAAAATTTAATTGATTATTTGAATGAAAGTAACAACACAGAACAGACATTCAAGGAAAGAAAAGAAGAAAAATAACATAAAACCTTGATTTTTTATATTCATAATTTGTGCAATGTGTATAATGGAGAAAACCATCTCAGAATATATGATCATTTACATGCAAATATAACAATTCTATGAATAAATTCTTCATTACATGACTTAGAAAACTTTAGAAACCTGAAACCAACACTATGCATTTGAGACCCTATTACAAAATTTCTTTCTCGTGAGACCAATCTATAAGCCACTGCTTCCAAGAAGAAAATAAGATACACTTAAGGAAAATTCAAAACCCTAAATGGAGATCCATGCAGACACCTGGGTTAGTGCAGAAAGATGGGTCACAAGAAGGGGGCTTAAGTGGCCACTTTTTTTTTGAAATCAAGAAATACTAACTTTGGACATGAAATTTAGGATAGTTACACTTAAAATTTTGAGATGAAAAAAAACAAGGATCAAAGTGCTCCTAGTCTACTTTGAAAAATACTAATTTATTTTGAAAATGGTTGAGATTAAGGGGTTCAAAAGAGGGACATACACAAATTGGTGTTATCTTTGTTAGAAAAACATAACATAACAACTCTTGTATGACCCTTGTATGGTGAATTTTTTTATAGTATTTTTAAAATCACAATAGTAAGAAGTTAGCTAGCAATATGTAGTTGATGCACAATTTTTCTGATAATTTTTTAATGAATATTTGATTTTTTACTATTTTTCGAAGTAGACACATCCTAAAAAATAGAATTTTGGTCATGCTACCCCTAAAAATTTTGCAAACTAATTGATTTTTTTTTATAAATTTTTAGAATGGAGTCTAGTTTCTAAAAATTTAATTTATTTGAAATTTTGATGAACGGTTAATTTATAACGAAAAAAAACACCAAACATTGCTTTTTTCCAAAAAATAGACATACAAACAAAATAAATTATGGATGAAAGGATTAACATTGTCATAAATTGAAAAAATTACATCGTTGGATAGCCAAGAGAGAACCTAAAATTACCCAGATGTTCAATTTGTTTGATATTGAACCATGTGCAATCCTAACGGTGAGCAAGAACCTGATTTATGAAATATTTTAGAATTTTCAAAGACACATCTTTGGTCGTTGGGAATTCCCTCCAATCCTTTGGGTTAGTATTCCAAAGAAAATATCAATCCCAAGGCTTAGGTATTCCCAAAGCAAGATATAACGTACATGTGTTATAACACACTCACATTATATCTTTCTTTATGTTAAATTTTCTATTCTCTTGAATGTATGTTTATATATTTTTATGTTTGTATGTACATGTATGCTTGTATGTCATGTAAGTATCTATGTATGTATGTATTCCTATATGTATGTAAGAGTATATCTACACATGTACATGTATTCTTGTATGTATGTACGATTGTATGCACATATGTATTATGCTTGTATGTATGTAAGTATGCATGTCTTTAGAGGGAGGTAAAATTTTAAGAGAGAGAGAGATATATAGAGTTGTCTAGGTAGGGTGGGAGGGGGAGAGGGAGAGCGAGAGAGAGAGAGGGACTTAGCTAGGTAGGGTGGGAGGGATAGAGGGAGGGAGGGAGGGAGAGAGAGATGGAGGGAGGGAGAGAGAGAATTGAGATAGAGGGAGAGAGAGGGGGGAGAGAGAGAGAAAGAGAGAAAGAGAGTGTTATGCAGGTAGGGTGCCAAAGGGAGAGACTTGAGAGTGTGAGGGGGGTGAGAGTGAGAGACTTGAGAGATAGGTAGTGAGAGGGAGTGTGAGTGTGATACTTGAGAGAGGGAGAGGGTGTGGGATGGAGTGAACTGAGAGAGGGAGAGAAAGAGGGGGGTGGAGTGAGGACTTATCTAGGTAGGGTGGGAGGGATAGATAGAGAGAGGGGAGAGAGAGAGAGTTACCTAGGTAGGTTTCTAGAGGGAAAGACCTGAGAGATAGAGGGGGTGGGAGGGAGATACTTGAGAGAGGGAGAGAGAGGGAGTGAGAGAGTGTGGGAGAGAGAGAGAGAGAGGGAGCTAAAGAGGGTGGTAGGAATTGATTGAACGAGAGGTACGTAGAAAGAAGAGAGGGTAGATAAAAACAATTAGAGAGGGTAGGAGAGAGGGAGTGAGGGAGAGGTGAGATGTATAGATAGAGAGAAAGTGATAGGGGTTGAGGGTATAGGGTTGAGGGATTAAGGTGGAGGACCTATAGGGTTGATGGTTTCTATGGTATTAGGGTTTAAGGGTTGAGGGGTTAGGGTCAATGGTAGAGGGTATTGGGTTGAGGGTATAGTGTAGAAGGTTTAAGGGCTTAGGGTTAAAGGGTTTAGGGTTGAGGGTTAAGGGTTAAGGGTATAGGTTTGAGGGTATATGGTTGAAGGATTAGGTTGAGGGTCCAATGTAAAGGGTAGAGGGTATAGGGGTTGAGGGTTTAGGGTTTAAGGATTGAGGGTTGAGGGATTAAGGGTTGAGGGTTGAGAATTGAGGGTTGAGGGTTTAATATATAGGGTAGAGAGTAGAGGGTAGAGGGTTTAAGGGTTTAAGGTTTAAGAGTTGAGGGTTTAGGGTTTAACCTTGAGGGTAGAGGATTGAGGATATAGGGTATAGGGTTGAGGGATTAGGGTTGAAGGTCAAATGTATAGGGTAGAGGGTATAGGGGTTGAGGGATTAGGGTTTAAGGGTAGAGGTTTGAGAGTTTAAAGGATGAGGGATTAAGGGTTGAGGGTTTAGAAATTAGGGTAGAGAGTTTTCTTGGATTTAAGCATTTAAGGGTTGAGGGATTAGGGTTGAAGGGTTAGGGTTTAGGGTAGAGGGTAGAGGGTAGAGGGTAGAGGGTAGAGGGTAGAGGGTAGATAATTAAGGGTTGAGGGTTTAGGGTTTAGGTTTGAGTGATTAAAAGTTTAAGGGTTGAGGGTTTAGGGTTGAGGGATTAGGATAGAGAGGGAGGGATGGATGGATAGAGAGATGGAGGGAGAAGTGAGATAGAGAGAAGGAGAGAAGAGGAGGGAGGGACATAGATATATGAAGGTTGAGGATCCAATGTATAGTAGAGAGAGTTGAGAATAGAGGGTATAGGGTTGACAACCTGTAGGGTTGAGGGGTTAGGGTATTTGTTGAGGGTATACGATTGAGGGATTAGGGTTGAGGGTACATATGGTTGAAGGACTGGGGTTGAGAGTCCAATGTATAGGGTAGAGGGTATCGGGTTTGAGGGTTTAGGGTTAGAGGGTTGAGGATTGAGGGATTAAGGGTTGAGGGTTGAGAATTGAGGGTTGAGGGTTTAATGTATAGGTTATAGGGTATATTGTAGAGGGTAGAGGGTTTAAGGGTTGAGGGTTGAGGGTTTAATGTTGAGGGTAGAGGATTAAGGGTATAGGGTTGGGGGATTAGGGTCGAGGGTCCAATGTATATGGTAGAGGGTATAGGGGTTGAGGGATTAGGGTTTAAGGGTTGAGGGATTAAGGTTCAAGAGGGTTGAGGGATTAGGGTAGAGAGTTTACTAAGTGGGTTTAAGGGTTTAGGGTTTAAGGGTTGATGGTTTAGGGTTTAGGGTTGAGTGTTTAAGGGTTTATAGGGTAGAGGGTTTAAGGGTTGAGGTTTTAAGGTTGAGGGTAGAGGATTGAGAGTATAGATTTTGTGGATTATGGTTGAGGGTCCAATGTATAGGGTAGAGGGTATAGGGGTTGAGGGATTAAGGTTTAAGGGTTGAGGGATTAAGGATCAAGAGGGTTTATGGATTAGGGTAGAGATTTTACTAAGTGGGTTTAAGGGTTTAAGGGTTGAGGGTAGAGGGTAGAGGATTGAGGGTAGACAATATAGGGTTTAAGGGTTGAGGGTTTAAGGTTGAGGGTAGAGAATTGAGGGTATAGGGTTGGGGGATTAGGGCTAAGAGTCAAATGTATAGGGTAGAGGGTATAGGGGTTGAGAGATTAGGGTTTAAGGGTTGAGGGTTGAGGGTTGAGGGTTGAGGGTTGAGGGTTGAGGGTTGAGGGTTGAGGGATTAGGGTAGAGAGTTTACTAAGTGGGTTTAAGGGTTGAGGGTAGATGGTATTGGGATGAGGGTAGATGATAGATGGTTTAAGGGTTGGGGGTTTAAGGTTGAGGGTAGAGGGTAGAGGGTATACAGTTGGGGTATTAGGGTTGAGGATCCAATGTATAGGGTAGAGGGTATATGGGTTGATGGATTAGGGTAGAGAGTTTACTAAGTGGTTTTAAGGGTTTAAGGCTTGAGGGATTAGGGTTGAGGGTAGCCGTTAGATTGTTTAAGGGTTTAGGGTTTAAGGGTTGAGGGTTTAGGGTTTAGGGTTTAGGGTTTAGGGTTAAGTGTTTAAGGGTTTAAGGGTCGAGGGTTTATGGATTAGGGTTGAGGGTATTATGGTTTAAGGGTTGAGGGTTGAGGGAATATTGTTGAGGGTATAGGGTATTGGGTTGAGGGTATAGGGTAGAAGGTTTAAGGGTTTACGGTTAAAGGGTTTAGGGTTGAGGGTAGAGGGTTTAGGGTATAGGTTTGAGGGTATGTGGCTTAAGGATTAGGTTTGAGGGTATATGGTTGAAGGATTAGGTAGAGGGTAGAGGGTATAAGGGTAGAGGGGTTAAGGGTTGAGGTTTGAGGGTTGAGGGTAGAGGGTTTAGGTTTTAAGGGTTTAAGGTTGAGGGTTTAGGGTAGAGGGTAGATTTTTTAGGGTTTAAGGGTAGAGGGTAGAGGATTTAAGTGTTAATGGTAGAGGGTGGATGATTTAAGTGTTAATGGTAGAGGGTAGAGGGTTAATGGTAGAGGGGAGAGATAGGAGTGTGTGAGTGAGAGAGAGAGAGAGAATTAAGGGTATAGGGTTGAGGACCTATAAGGTTGATGTTTTAGTGTATCAGGTTGAGGGTAGAGGGTAGAGGGTTTAAGGGTTTAGGGTGTAAGGGTCTAGGGTTTATGGTTTATGGTTGAGGGTAGAGGGTTTAGGGTTTAGAGTTTAGGGTTGAGTGTTTAAGGGTTTAGGGTTTAGGTTTGAGGGATTAGGGTGGAGGGATCAGGGTAGATATGGAGGGAGAACTAAGATAGAGAGAAGGAGAGAAGAGGATGGAGGGACAAAGATATATGGGGTTTGAGGATCCAATGTATAGGGTAGAGGTTTGATAATTGAGGGTATAGGGTTGATGACCTGTAGGTTTGAGGGATTAGGGTTGAGGGTGCATATGGTTGAAGGATTGAGGGTCCAATGTATAGGGTATAGGGTATAGGGGTTGAGGGATTAGGGTTTAAGGGTTGAGGGTTGAGGATTGAGGGATTAGGGTTGAGGGTAGAGGTTAGAGGATTGAGGGTAGAGGGTTTAAGGGTTTGGTATTTAAGGGTTGAGGGTTGAGGGTTGAGGGTTGAGGGTTGAGGGTTGAGGGAAGAGGGTTTAGGGTTTAGGGTAGAAGGTAGATGGTTTAGGGTTTAAGGGTAGAGGGTAGAGTTTTTAAGTGTTAATGGTAGAGGGTAGAGGGTAGAGGGTTAATGGTAGAGGGGAGAGAGATAGGAGTGTGTGAGTGAGAAAGAGAGAATTGAGGGTATAGGGTTTAAGGGTTTAGGGTGTAAGGGTTTAGGGTTGATGGTTTAGGGTTGAGGGTATATGGTACAGGGTTTAGGGTTTAGGGTTGAGTGTAGAGGGTAGAGGGGAGAGAGATATAATTATGGTATAGGGGTTGAGGGTATAAGGGTTAAGGGTAGAAGGTAGAGGGGAGATAGATAGAAATAGGGTTTAAGGGTTGAGGGTAGAGGATAGAGGGTATAAGGGTTAAGGGTAGAGGGTAGAGGGGAGAGAGACATAAGGAGTGAGTGAGTGTGAGAGAGAGAGAGTTGAGAGAGGGATAGGGGGAGGGAGGGAGAGACTTGAGGAGAGGGAGGGAGGGAGTGGGAGAGAGATAGAGGGTATACGGGTTGAGGGATTAGGGTTTAAGGGTTGAAGGATTAAGGGTCAAGAGGGTTCAGGGATTAGGGTTGAGAGTTTACTAAATGGGTTTAAGGGTTTAAGGGTTGAGGGATTAGGGTTGAGGGTAGAGGGTAGAGGATTGAGGAGAGAGGATTTAAGGGTTTAGGGTTTAAGGGTTGAGGGTTTAGGGTTTACGGTTTAGGGTAGAGGGGAGAGGGGATGGAGATAAAATTAAGGTTTAAGGGTTGAGGGTAGAAAATTTACTAAGTGGGTTTAATGGTTTAATAGTTGAGGGTAGAGGGTAGAGGATTGAGGGTAGATGATATAGGGTTTAAGGGTTGAAGGGTTAGGGTTTAGGGTTGAGTGTTTAAGGGTGTATAGGGTATATGGTAGATGATAGAGGGTTTAATGGTTTAGGTTTTAAGGGTTTATAAGGTAGAGGGTAGAGGATATAGAGTTTAAGGGTATAGATTTTAAGGGTTTATAGGGTAGAGGGTAGAGGATAGAGGGTTTAAGGGTTGAGGGTTGGGGGTTTAGGGTTGAGGGTTTAGGGTTTAGGGTTGAGTTTAGGGTTTAGGATAATGGTTTGAGGGTACATGGTTAAAGGTTTAGGGTTGAGGGTCCAATGTATAGGATGCCAATTTCACCCACTAGCTTGCCAATTAAGTGAAATTAGCAATGTAGTGGCCTATTTGAAAAAAAGGGTCCAAGAAATGGGGTCTCTCAATGATAGACCCCATTTCTTGGACACATTTTTTCAAATAGGCCAATTTAGGTTGCCAATTTCACCCACTAGCTTTCTAATTCGGTGAAATTGGCAATATAGTTACATCACCAGGAGACCCCATTTCTTGGAACCATTTTTTCAAATAGGCCAAGCTAGGTTTCCAATTTCACCCACTAGCTTTCCAATTTAGTGAAATTGGCAACCTAACTTGAGAGGGATATGAGTGACTGAGTGAGAGAGAGAGAGAGTTGAGAGAGGGAGAGGGAGAGTCTTGAGAGAGAGAGAGAGAGAGAGAGAGAAAGGGAGTGGAAGAGAGATAGATGGTATATGGGTTAAGGGGAGAGGGGAGAGAGATATAATTAGGGTATAGAGGTTGAGTGTCTAAGGGTTATGGGTAGAGAGTAGAGGGGAGAGAGATAGAATTAGGGTTTTAGGGTTGGGGTAGAGGATATAGGGTATATGGGTTAAGATTAGAGGGTAGAGGGGAGAGAGATATAAGGAGTGAGAGAGAGAGAGAGGGGTAGGGGTTAGGAGGGAGAGACTTGAGAGAGAGAAAGGAAGGGATTAGGAGAGAGATAGATGGTAGAGGGGAGAGAGGAGAGAGATATAATTAGGGTATAGGGGTTGAGGGTAGAGGGTAGAGGGGAGAGAGACAAAAGGATTAAGTGAGTGAGTGAGAGAGATTTGAGAGAGGAATAGGGGGTAGGAGGGAGAGACTTGACAAAGAGAGAGAGGGAGGGAGTGGGAGAGAGATAGATGGTATAGGATAGAGGCTATAAGGGTTAAGGGTAGAGGATAGAGGGGAGAGAGATATAATTAGGGTTTAATGGTTGGGGGTAGAGGATAGAGGGTATAAGGGTTAAGGGTATAGGGTAGAGGGGAGAGAGGCATAAGGAGTGAGTGAGTGTGAGAGAGACTTGAGAGAGGGATAGTGGGTAGGAGGGAGAGACTTGAGAGAGAGAGAGAGAGAGGGAGTGGGAGAGAGATAGAGGGTAGAGGATAGAGGTAATAAGGGTTAAGGGTAGAGGGTAGAGAGGAGAGAGATAAAATTATGGTATAGGGGTTGAGTGTATAAGGGTTAAGGGTAGAGGGGAGAGAGAATTAGGGTTTAAGGATTGGGGGTAGATGATAGAGGGTATAAGGGTTAAGGGTAGAGGGTAGAGGGGAGAGCGATAGAATTAGGGTATAGGGGTTGAGGGTATAAGGGTATAAGGGTTAAAGGTAGAGGGTAGAGGGTAGAGGGGAGAGAGACATAAGGAGTGAATGACTGAGTGAGAGAGTGTTGAGAGAGGGAGAGGGGTTAGGAGGGAGAGACTTGAGAGAGAGAGACAAAGGGAGTGGGAGAGAGATAGAGGGTAGATGATAGAGGGTAGAGAGATAGAATTAGGGTATAGAGGGTATAGAAAAAGAGAGAAAATAAATCTATTAAAAAAACTAACTTTCTCATAACGTGAGTGCATTTTGAAGAAGTAGAGACGTGACCGTTTTTAGCAAGAGATAACATGAGCACATTTTGGCTAGCTCTAAAAAAGATAAAAAAATTCAATATAAGCATGATCTCAATGCTCACATTTTTCATATTCTCTTGGTTTGGTGCGTGCTTTGACAAAAAGTAGCTTTTTGATGATGTTGTGAAGTGTGCATGCATGTTTTTCACATTCCACCACCTTTGTATAAAATAGCAAAATTTTCATGTTCAAAGGCATATAATATCAATTTAAGTGCAAATTACATTCAAAAGTGATATAGAATTGATGTTTGGAGGGGAACAAGCTTTTGAAAAATTTAAATTGTTGAGGAGTTTGAAGAAATAAGAATCAAAAGCTACATAATTGGTTATAACTCTTGCATTTCAATCTCTAGTTTTTTAGATATGTGAAGTCTTTACACATTTTCTTTCATTCTATTATGGCTTGGTTTAATTTTTGTTATTTTGTATATTCCATGTTCATCATTGTTTGTTTGTCAATATAACCTTAGGTTGTCAATGCACATTTTAAATTACACAATTCTATACACTTGCCAATTACATTTTTAAACAACATCTCTTTGAGGAATTTTTTTATTTAATAATTAACTTACCTTGTGTATGCTTTCACATTTTGTATACACATATATATGACATAAGTTTTAAGGAAGTAAAGAAAAAACCATCTCTCAATCCTTTATTATGGATGTGCATACCACTCTCCAAATATTTATGATGCAAAGAATCTACATAATTCCACAAACTTCAAGGGTACTTCTGACCCTAATCCCAAATTGAGAAGATCAACAAAACTTTCAACCAAAATCCATAACTTTGTAACTTGTTTCACTTTGCTAAAAGTCACCAAATTACCAAATCAGGTTACCAACTCACCACAGACCCTAAAAACACCTTTAACATCATTATCTTGATAGGTTCAAAACAAAAAAACCATTGGAAAACTCTGAATCACTCAACTCATCAAACTTTCTCACCAAGACACCAATTTGCACCTTGTTTCCACATTGCTATAAAGTACTAAAACAACAAATCTTGACTTCAAATGTTTACCAGGCCCAAATTATTCTTAACCATCATCATCTTAATAGGAAAAAAGCAACATCACCTTTTCATAACACAATATCATCAGTTTCACAACTTATTGCACTCATGCCATCCATTTCTTGTTGTAGACCATAAACACTAAACTAGATATATTTCTTGAGCCACATTGAATCTTCTAAAACTAAACACATATTTAGGAACCCATTTCAGCCTTTTATAAAATATCAAAATCTTTGATAAGGTTGTTTTGAAAATTTTACCAGAATAATTGATTGTCCCACGGAATAGGGCATCATTTAGGCCTAAAATACAAAGAAACTACCTTCAATTCGACTCCACAACCATGAATAACTGTAAACACTATTGAATCATGTTCTAAAACATCATAATGTACTATATTTTGATCCCTTAAGTCCCTTCAAAGGCCACAAATTACAAACCCTCACTTTATGCCAACTTAGACTAGATGCAATAGGGGTTTATTGGAAGTATGATTGAAAAACCTCATACTAACTTTCCAAGGCCTCAAAAAAGTTTGTATATGTCTATACATGGTAACCAAACTATCTCCAAGCCTTTACCACTATCATTTCACCAAACCCTAACCTGTATGCACCATTTCTTGCATGGAAATCTTAGAAATTTACTTGGAGCAACAACATATCTTTTGTGTTTCGCCTTCCTCTATTCTACCAACACACACACACTATAGAACACTAAAAAATGATTACAAAAGCTCTTAAAAAGGTGTTTACAAAATATTTCTTGACTTCTCCCTCAGTTATTAAGACTTTACAACTTCATGACTCTTCAACTTCTTGATTTTTGCAATTTTGCATTGTTGACAACTATTATAAGATTTTGCACTTTTCAATAATTTGACCATAAACCCACCTAGTGACCTAATCAACTGATTCAAATACATAAAAATTACCTCTTTAGATGCTTTACATGAGTGGAGATTTCAAATTTTACAAAATTTCCTTGTAGAGGCATAAAATGTACAAGGTGCTCCTGCACCACTTTCATTGAGGTAGTTTGTCAAACAGTTATACCAAGCAGTTGTTTTCCTTGTCTATGCTACCAAATTTTCCATACATGTCTATGATACATGGGGAAAGGTGCAACCTATATTGCAATCATGGCTCAAAATGGAAGCATGGAAAAATCATTTGAATTGTTTGACAATAATTTTTTCGTATAAATGTATGCAAAATGTGGTAGCATTGACAAGCTAGTGAGCTTGGCAAGATAGTGATATCACTCACTAGCTTTCCAATGTGGTCGGGTTGAGAAGGTAGGGGCAATGTATGCCTCATAGAAATGGGGTCTCATGGTGATTTATATCATCGTGAGACCCCATTTTTATGAGGCATATGCTGCCCCTACCTTCTCAAATGATGCAATAAAGGGTCCAAAACATTTCTTCAATCACAATTTAAGTCTTTAGAGACAACTTTACAACCTTTAAAAACTTAGCTCAATAATTCTTCACAAATTCACCCAATTTCACTTGTAGGTTTGTTGACCTAGTTTCTTGACCAAATCTACCCTAGCCTATACTCACTTAAACCACTAACCAAATAATTTTTAAGATATCCTTTAAGTCATACACAAACATATCTCAACAACTCATATAACTCTTTTGGAAGAAATCTCTCAAATTCATGCTTCTACAATGTACCAACTAGGCCAAATAAGCCAATTTAACAAAGCATCACCTCTCTAAGAAAATTATGAACCCAAAACTCCTATGTAAATTCATTAACCAACCTCTAAAACCACCAAATATACAACCTTAAGCCAAGGAACCACTCATAGAGTGCACTTTTCACAAAACCTTCATTTTTAGCAAAGTTAGGGAGGGTTTATTGAAAGTCCTATTCCCATGACCTATCTCAGATTTCTAAAGCATCAAAAATGCTCCAAATGACATGAACAAGCTTAAAAAACCTTAAAAAAATTATGCCGCAAGTGTTTACTACACTTTCCTTCTCATAACCACCAATTTTCACTAAAATCCATAATATTGTCAACTAGGGCATCATGCCCAAACACTCAAATTCACCTCTCTTGCTCTTCCAAAGCTTCAAAAACCTTGTAAAAGGTGTAAAAACACTTTTTTAACTGATCTCCAACCTTCTTGAGTGCATTTAAAATGAATTTCAATTTGGCACCATTACTTTCATAGGAAAAACTCAGAAAATTAAGTGGAAGCAACAATCAAAACCTCACCAAATATTATTTCCTGATCAAACCCCTACATCTACATCTAATAAATTTTTAGACACCCTTTATATCCTTACACAAAATATCATGAAAAATCATACAACTCTTTAGGAAAAAAACCCTCAAACAAGTGCTTCTACATTTCCTAAACCTTCAATTAGGTCACTTTTACAAAGGAACATCCCTTTAAAGTTACTGACCACCCAAAATTCCTTTGGACAGTCATGTACCAGGTTGTAAAACCTCAAGATCCACCATTTTTAATCAGAGGAAGACCCACTAACTCACCCAACCTTGAAACCCTCAATCTGGCTTGTTTCAGGGAGGGTTTATTGGAAATATGCCTTCCCAAACTATTTTCAATCTAACAACACTTCAAACACTTTGGAAATTGTCTGCACAAACTTAATTTACCTTCAAAAATTTCTGCCTCCAAGATTTTCACCTATCGCCACCCTCTAACCACCAAATTTGATACAAAAAAAGGAATGCCATTTAGGGCATCACACAAAACCACTTTCAAGGCCTCCCTTGCTCGTAAATTGCATTCAAACATCTATTCTTACCATTTTGGACTCATTCCACCAAGTCATAGTATTTACAATAGGTGGAATGAGTCAATTTCTCATTTTAAGGAACCACAACCCTTCAAAACAAGGTTTTAGACCTTATTCATGAAAAAAAAGACATAAAAAACCTAATGACCTATCACAAAACCAAAATTGCAACTTAGCTAGGTGCCCCTGCACCACATGGCTTCTCAATGCTTCCATTTTCAACTTATCTTGCAATCATGGCATGCCACATTACCACATTTATTTAAGGAATTCCATCAAAAAACTTAATGTGACCTTTGTCTATGCTAGAAATACTCTTCTAGAGGATGATTGAATGTATTTTTTGAAGCCTTGAATGACATATATTTCATTTATTTAAATAGATACATTTTTTAGGAACTAATATTCATCTCATTACCATGCTATAGGTAAAATTATCCGCCATGTAGAAGAAACAAAAAAGGAATATACTAACAGACGAAGAATATGAAACTTTCAAAGCAAAGGAGAGAGAACGGGTGGAAAAATATTGTGAAAAGAAAAAAATGGATATGATTGATGAAAAACAAGCCAACTGAAGAGGAACCTCAACCTTCAAATAGAGAATAGGCATTGGCAACACAAAAGGAATGAATGCAAAATAATTGTGGTAAGATAGATTCAGATACCATAGTTGGAGACACACCCTCTACGGCAAGTGAATATGAAGGGACGCCATTAAGCACAAGTGAATATGGAGGGACACCATCTACCACAAGTGAATATGGAGGGACAAAATCTATCACAAGTGAATATGGTTGGACACCATCAACCGCATCTCAAGTTGAGAGTACATCATCACTTGGATTTGATGAAGAAGATATTCCATCATCCCCACATGAACCTTAAGGTATGTCTTCTACTCCACCCATGAATGAAGGTACACAATCTAGCCCACCTCAATTAAATATTGATGAAATTCATAATGTTGAGGGAGTATGTACCTAAGAGAAGAACACCTAGATTTTTTATAGAAAGCCAAAGTATTTGATTAATATTGATGAGGATATTTTGCAGCACATGGAAGGTAATATTGCAGCACACACTTGTAGAAGGTATGCTGATAAGATTTGGAAATCATTCTTTGAAAGGCTAAATGAGACTGCAAGATGTCAACTATTTGTTGAAATGATGCGGGGTATGAAGTATAGAAACATCATGAAGACTCTTGGGTTGAGAACATCAAATGCATTGAGTGAAAACACTATTGTGAAGAATCTAATGGATGCTTATGAGAGTGTGGGTAAGACCTCACACTCAAAGGATAGTAATGTCACCTGACATGTCATTACATTGACTCTGGTAAATAGTCAAACACAAAGAGATTTTCTCATTAAAAAGACAAGTGAACAAATGAAAATTTGTAGAATTTTTTTATCAAGAGCCCTTCAAAGGTGGGAAATAATTGAGGGCACTGATTCAAATGAATTATGGGCATTCTCGGGGAGACTGCTACAAAAAGATAAAAAAGTTGTTGAATCATTGGGAGAACTAATTGAAGAGTATTGGAAGAATAACACAAGGCCATATCTAAATCAAAGGGATGTGGTAAGAAGGAGAATCGACAGTCAGAACCATCAGCCACATCCAAAGCATTTTTTGGATATGACTCAAACCCAATTTTTTCATAGATTTTAAGAGGATTATCCTCAAATTAGTATTTATCAAAGATATTTTGAAACTATTAAACCTTTTTATGTCAAGATAAATCACACATGCACTACTTGTTGTTGTAGACTACATATTGAATTCTCTAACCATTATGATGTTTATCATTCTATATGTTTAGATTTACATACTAACAATGTTTTGTAGGATTGTGGCTTAGAAGCCCCACCAACATCATCAAGAGAGTTCTTATAATTTTTTTAATGTGAAATAGAGGATGGCCAAATATTCTACAGGAAAGCATGCTTGGATGGTTCATGCGAGCATTGCGGTGGCTTGCAACGTTTGCTAGTATGTAAACATATGGAAAGCAGCGATGAGGTGGGACAAAAACCAGTAGAGTTCAAGAAGTATAAAATAGTAGCATACATTACAAAATATGGGTCTCAAGAAAAAAGGTGTGATTTGGTTATTGAGAAGATTCTAGTGTATCAGTTTATGTCCATGTTTCATGACAATATAGTGTTTGATTATGCAAGGAATTCCCATAGAGTCTGATGGTTGGACATGCAATTCAAGCTATGCAAGGACACCTTTCCAGTTGGCAGCATAGTATCACTGGTTGAATTTGCAGAGAACTACACTCTACAACCACAATGTGAGGTGCAGTCATAGTATTACAACTCCATGCAGGTTTCAATATTTGTGACCATAGCATTCATTCATGTAGTTGATAGTACAAAGGACCAAAGGAAGGTATTGAGGGAGTATCACTTTTATATTAGTGATGATCACACACATTCTCCAGAGTTCGTGCAAGGATTCTTCTAGATGTTCTACAGTGATTTGTCTTAGAGGGGCATAGCATAAGGTTGACATATAATATGGTCGGATAACTATGCAGCACAGTTCAAGAACTCACACATGTTCTACTGGTTGAGTAGGATGCATTTCATTATAAGTGTTCAACATATGTGGAACGTTTGTGAGGCCAGACATGGAAAGGAAGATCATGATGGTGTAGGAACATGCGTGAAAAGAGCATTAGAAAGAGAAGAGTTAAAGTATAAAGATAGTGCAAAGTTGATATATGCAAGATCAATCATCGAGTGGTGCAATTCTTCGATGGGTATAGGTAATGAAGGTACGTATTAAGTACATGGATTTTTTTGGTAGATGGATGATACTAATATTGCACCATATGAGGATTTTTGCACACTAATAGGATCGAGTAAGCTACACTCTTTCCTTATCTCAGATGCAGGTTCATGGAGTATCAATACATGGAAGATGGCATGATATTTTTCATGTACAATGCAAGCCTGGAATGATTGTGAGTCAGGGGAGTGGGTTGATAGATGGTTGACAAGTTATCTTAGCCCACTTCACACGTATTTCCCTCTAATGATATTGGAACTAACACATATGGAATCATCGATCGACTTTGACCATGAATCAGATCTATTTCAACTAGGTAATATATCTATTTTCTTAGTTTTTGAAATTCCTATTGTTATATTACTTTGCCTTATATTTGTAATGTTGACTAATTTAAAGATATTTGTTGCATATATCAATGCAAGGCATGTTGATGCAATTATTGCAGATGAAGACAACAAAGAAGGAAAAAACTATTACTTGTGTCATTGTGTTGAGGCCAAAAATAAATTGGAGGCCCCAGTTATAGATGGAGAAAACATCGAATACCCTATAGGATCAATTATTTTTATTGGAATGTGTCTTAGAAGGTACCCACATAAGAGTGTTAAACATTGGCCGTTTCAGGACATTGACACACATCGTAAGATTATTCATTACTCCAACCTTGTCATGGAATCCAATATTTGTTTGAACAAATATGGGGTTAGACCTTTGAACAAGACCTTGTGGAAGGTCCGTGAGTCTGACCATGAGGCAATACTCGACACAATAAAGAGTAGAGAAAACCCGGATGGTTCATTGGATTAATTTGTAAGTATGCACATTGGTTCTTATTAATTTATACTTGTATGCACATTAATATTTTTGATGTCAATGATATCATCTTCTTTTACTTTTCCTATTTGTAAGTAACTTGCTTAAAATTGATTAGTGTCCCCTTACAAAAAAAATGCAGATTTATGAGCCATCCAAGAGAATCTCAGCTAGAAAAGCAATTCAACATCCTTATTTTGATGATCTTAACAAATCTCAATTATGAGTTTAAGCCATTACAAAAGTGTGTGTGAAGATTGGTGAGGGAATTTCAAGTTATTCATTTGAATTTAACCTTATCATGAGAACCTATGATGTAGACATTATAAGAGCATCTCAAATTTAAAGTTATTCTATTCATGAGAGGTGTTGTGTGCAATAGGTATCTTGGAACTCCTAGTGAAGATGTATGACCAGGAGTGACTAAGTTGAGAGACTAAGATGCCTATCCTCAATGGAAGCATGAAAATTTATGCCTTGTTGGTCCCGAGTTGGAACCAAATGGTGTGGATTTGTTGTCTAAAAGTGCCTTCCATCTATTTTCATTTCATTTCCATGTTGTATGCTCTTTTTTTTCTTCTTTTCCTTTACGTATTTGTAAGTAAACTACCAAAAATTGATTGCTCTCTCCTTGCAGAAAATGTTGATTTATGAGCCATCAAAGAGAATCTCAGCCAAAAAATCAATGTAACATCCTTATTTTGATGATCTTGACAAATTTTAATTCTGATTTGAAGCCATTATACAAGAGCATGTGAAGCTTAGTGAGGGAATCTCAAGTTACTCATTTGAAGTTAACCTCATCATGAGAACCTATGATGTAGAAATTATAAGAGAATATTGAATGTATGAGTGATATTGTAAAATATATGTGAGAATGGAGTACCTAAGGAATTTTAACGAGATTTACGTGTAATAAGATTTACTCAAATATTGAAATTTGGTGCAAGGCACCAAGGTTATTAAGCGAATTTGGTTCATGGAAGTCTTAAGTTAGTTTTGTGTTTTGAGTTTTGTCAATTGAATAAGGTCATATTAGACCAATTTATATTATAATAAGTCATGTTAGTTGGTTTTGGGGTCATTTTGGAGTTCATGTTGCATATTTGTCAAAATGATGTAAAATTGCAAAAATTGAAAAGTTGTCAATGCCAAAAAAGTGCAAAAGAATGTAAACTTGAAGAATCCCAATGGTCATGGGAATTCAAAGGGAATTTAGAGCCATTTTTATAGGTTGGTTAAGGTTTAAATATGTTGGGAACTCAAAGAAAGAGGTTGTTGAAGGTTTTGTGAAGGAAAAAAAATCCCCTGATCTCTCTTGTAATTATGTGTGTTGATTGAATTTTTCCGTTGCAAACTATTATACTTGGTTGTATAGAAGTATTATGTCCTGAAATATTTTACAATTGGAAGAGATAGGTGTTAGCTATGTTTTGGCTTTGGAGTGAAGGAAATTCATTGAGTTTTAATAAGTTTATTGTCAAATTATTGACTGTGGGTCTATACAACTAGCCATAAGAGTTTGAAGACTATAAATAAATAAATGACTCATTCCACCTATTTTTTCTCTTTGTGGCTTGGTGGAATGAGTCAAAAATGGTAGGATTAGATGTAGGAATAATACTTAAGATTATGGAAAATGTTTAGGAGTGTTTTTGGTTGCTATCCCAAGGAAATTGGGTGAATTTTGGCTTAAAAATGGAGTTTCGATGTTGGGTTTTGGTGAAATTGTATTAGGAAACACTGGGAGATGATTGATTTGTCATGAGAAGGCATATATTGAATTTTTTGAAGCTTTGAAAGGGCAGGGAAGGTGAGTTGAGTTCCTGGGCATGATGCCCTAATTGTCAAACTATGTATTTTGAGTGAAATTTGATGGTTACAGGAGGGAAGTCATAGAAAATCTTGGGGGCAGCAAATTTTGTTGGAATAAAGGAACACTGAGAGGGGGGGTGAATCAGTGTTCTAAAAAATTTAACTATATTATCTTGATGTTTAAACCACTTATAGCATTGAACCAAAAGAAAGATGCAAGAACATAAGGCGATCAACCACAACACCATAACACAAGGATTTTTATGTGGAAACCCTGTTAGGGGAAAACCACAATGGAGATTAATCCACAATTTGAGTATACTCAAAATAAGTGTTTACAAATGGAATGCACATGCATTCAAGAACATTTCCTAGAGCTCACTAATCAAATACAAAAGGCTTTCTACCCAAAAGAAAACTCACTATCTTATAGTCACATCCAAAAGACAACTAGAGTGGATGAACTATGAGATAGCATCTGCTAATGCCTGATTATAGTTTTGGTTAAGCACATTGGTTGCATTCTTCACATTTTGTTTGATTGTTCTCTTGAAACTCTATCTTATTTAATTTGAATCACCAATCTTTGTTTTGCTCAAGTGAAATTATGCACAATCGATCTATATTCCTTCTAACTCTCGCATCATATAACAAAATGATATAAAAATTGATTATATATATGCGCAACTAGAGATTAGAACAACTACATGTAGGTTTTAACAAAATATGAAATGTGCACAAAATATTGGCCCAATCCATAGACAATTATCAATGTGAATCAATCAATTTCAGCCAAAACATCGTAAGGACCCAAAACAACATGTCTCAAACATGAAACACCTTAAAAAATTATGCCTCAAATATACGCAACACGCTACACTCATCTAGTCGGCCTTTTTGTACTGTTAGACTGAAAATCAATAAACCAAATCTTCTAACTTGTACATCAATCAGTGCAAACCTCGATGATTCAAAGATAAGATAGTTCAGACATCAAAAGACAAAATGATAATAGGAAATTACATATGAGTCAATGTACACAACTCTATCTGATGCCCTGTTTTAGCTTTGACATGTAACACATATCTTCAATCTAACTTTCAGTATAAGCAATTACTGAGATGTGGATGGGATTATTGACTAGGGTTGCCATCAATGAAAAAAACATATGACTTGTGTAGTGTCTCTTGCCAACATATTTTGATGAACCTTCAATCATGTGCAGACATAACTAAAGGTGTTTGAGGCCTTGGTTGGCTATGTAGAAGCTTGGAACAATGTTTTTCAATAAACCCCTTTAGAATGGCATAAAGTGAGGGTTTCATGTTTTGGTGTCATACGAAATGATTCTTTGATCAAAATTTGTGGATTTGGAGGATTTTTAGATTGGTAAGCGACTGTCCATGAATATTTAGGGTTGGAAAGGTGTTTGAGTGGGTGATGTTTTGTTAAAGTGGCCTAATTGAGGCCTAGGACAACATAGTTGTGTGATTTTGGAGAAGTTGGTCGAAAGTGACCTATGTTGATTTTGAGATATGAATTGTAAGATGTTAAATGGTGTCTAAAAATATAATTGGTTAGTGGGTTTGAGATTGGATCTGAGAGTTTTGGTCTAGAAACTAGGTCTATAGACCTATAAGGGAATTTGAGTGAATTTGTGAAGAGTTGGAGAGATAGGTTTAAAAGGGTTGCAAAGTTGTTTCTAAAGGCTTGAATTGTGATTGTAGGTTAATTGCCTCCCTGATCTGCATCAAAATTTATTGCTTCCCTCAAACATTTGTAATTCAAGCAACACAATCCCTTAATTGTCCAAATTGCAAAAATGCAACAATCTTCGACGGCCTGTTACATGGATACCATGTTGGTTACAGGCATTTTTTCTAAGGAATCAAGATCAAGTAGGGAACCTCTACACTAACCTCTCTTGGCTTTTTTATTTTAATTTATTTTATCTCAGAGTCATTTTTCCATGGTGTCCAATTTTAACTTGATGGAAAAAGTGTCACTTGCAAGCAATGTAAAGTTGCAAAGTGGTGCAACTTTCATTATGCAACTTGTGTGAATAAACAGAGTGTTCCAACATGTTTGAATAGGTATATTTACACTAGGAATGGTCCTCTTTCGCACCCAAACATGCGGAATCGCTTTGATCTACGTTCAATCAGATTGATCCCTTAAGGGTCCAAAGTGCAAAATGGCTACAAAATTTAGCATGTTGTTACTCATATACCGTGATGCTTAGAAACTTCTTATCTAATCCCATGGTATCATGTTGGGCCCCTCTACAATAACTTCTCTCATTTTTTGCTATCTCGAAGGAATTTTCCCATGGTGGAAAATTTTTATTTGGGGAAAAAGTTGTCAAATGTAAGTAGTTGAAAGTTGTAAAGTGGTGCAACTCTTATTCTTCAACTCGTGTGATAAAATAGTGTCCCAACACATCTAAATAGGTATTTTTACACTAGGAATAGTCCTCTTCTGCACCCAAACATGCTGAATCGCTCTGAGCTATGTTTAACTGGATGGATCCCTTAAGGGTCAAAAGTGCAAAATGGCTACAAAATTCAACATGCTATTAATCGGATATCGTGATGCTTAAAAAATTCTTGCCTAATCTTGTGAGATTGTGTTGGGCCCCTCTACAATAACCTCTCTCGATTTTTCTATCTCGAAGGAATTTTCTCGTGGTGGTGAATTTTCACTTGGGGAAAACATTGTCAAATGCAAGTAGTTGAAAGTTGCAAAGTGGTGCAACTTTTGTTCCGTAACTCATGTGACTAAACAAAGTGTTCAAACGCATCCAAATAGGTATGTTTGTGCTACGAATGGTCCTCTTTCACACCCAAAAACATGGAATCACTCTGAGCTACGTTCAACCAGATCGATCCCTTAATAGTCCAAAGTGCAAAATGGTTGCAAACTTCAGCATGTTGTTTCTCGAATACCATGATGCTTAGAAACTTCTCATCTGATCCTATAGGATCGCGTTGGGCCCCTCTATAATAAAATCTCTTGATTTTCTCTATCTCAGTGGAATTTTCCCATGGTGGTGAATTTTCACTTGGGGAAAAAGTTATCAAATGCAAGTAGTTGAAAGTTGCAAGGTGGTGCAATTTTCGTTCTACAACTCCTGTAACCAAACAGAGTGTTCCAACTCATCTGAATAGGTATTTCTATGCTAGGAATGGTCCTCTTTCATTCCCAAACATGCAAAATCACTCTGAGCTATGTTCAACCGACTCGATCTCTTAAGAGTCCAAATTATTAAACGGAAGCAATCTGTGATGGGCTATTACTCAAAAACCATGATGCTTAAGAAATCTTCATTTGAGCCTACAAGATTGCGTAGGGACCCTCTACAATAACCTCTCTTATTTTTTGTTATCTCGAAGTCATTTACCTGTGGTGTCCAATTTTCACTTGATGGAAAAAGTGTCAAATACAAGCAGTGTAAAGTTGCAAAGTGGTGCAACTTTCATTTTGCAATTCGTGCGACCAAACTACTGCTCCAACGCATCCCGATAGGTATGTTTATGCTAGGCATAATCCTCTTTCACATCGAAACACTACTGCATCTACTATGAATATTTTGTTTTGCAAGTGTTGTGAAGATTATGTATCCTTTTCTTAATTGAGTTGTTCTAATCAAAGGATTAAATATATTGGAATATTTTTATGAATCATTTCATGGAATACCAATTGAAAATGTATTTTTTTATTTTAGATAAATCATTTCATGGAACTCTTTGGATTAAACTGAATTGAGATATGTAAGAACAAGGGAGCATTAGGAAAAGCAATGCTCAAGGATCTTAAATAAGCCTTTTTGGTGTAGGGGCACCAAATGCATTTTGTGTTAATGTTGTCAAATGAGGTATTTTGATAGTTTTAGGTGTGTTTGAGTTTTTTGAATTCAATAAGGCCCTAATAGACCATCTAATAGGTAATTAGGATTCATTGAGTTTATATTATCACATTTTTGCAAAATTGTCAAAAGTGCAATATTGAAAAGTTATAAAAGTGCAAAAAAAATGTAAAATTGAGGAATCCCAATGGTCATAGGCATTCAAAGGACAATTAGAACAGTTGTAATAGGTTGTTCAAGGTTTAAAATATGTTGGAAACTCAATGGATGAAGGTTTTTGGAGGTTTTTTGAAAGATTGAATAATAAAGCTCCTATTTTCATTGAAATTTTGTATCTTTTCTATTGAATATCTTTGTTGTAGAGTAGTTGCACGACCTGTATGACCTGATGGTGACTCCAAATTGATTTGAATTTTTTTTCAATGTCCTATCTATCATTTTTACTGAGTTTGAGGCATTCCCATTTGGGTTGTAGAATCTTATTGAGTTTTCCCTATAGTTGGGTCTAAAACTCCAATTTTAATGTTTTGAAGACATAAAAATGTGATTATGGCCCATTCTACTGACTGTAACTCTTGTAGCTGAGTGGAATGGGCCTGATATGGTAGGATTTAGTTTATTGAATATTTTTTGGATTAGGAGAGGTCATTTGGGGGTTTGGGCATGATGCCCTAGTTGTCAAATTTGAATATTTTGAGTGAAATTTGATGGTTAAAGGTGGGTAGGTGAGGAAAAATCTTGGGGCAAAAATTTTTGGTTATAGATTAAGAATGAGTAGGCTATTTGAAGATTTTTTGATTCATTGGTGAAGTGTAAAGAATTTGGGAAGTGGGATTTTTGATAAACCCTTTTGTAACTTGCTAAAACTGAGGGTTTTGTATAAAGAGGACTTAGTGAGTGGTTCACTGGCTAAAATTTGTAGATTTTGTGGTTTTATAGATTTTTAAATGACTTTCCATAGGTATTTGGGGTTGGTGGATTGTTTAGAGGAGAGTTGCTTTATAAATTAGGCCTATTTGGCTTTAGGGGACAATGTAGAAGCATTGGTTTGAGGGATTTGATCCACAAGAGTTATATGAGATTTTGAGATATGTTTCAGTATGCCTTAATGGGTGTTTGAGTATATAATTGGTTAATGGTTTTGAGAGTGGAGTTGTGAGATAGGTCCAAAAAACTAGGTCTGTAGACCTATAAGGCAAATAGTGAAGTTGTGAAAAAATCACCCTACTTAGGGTATTGGAGATTGAAGGCTTGTTGAAATCAGTTAAATTTATGATTGGTAATTGAAGGCCTCCTTGCTCTGCATCACTTCTCTCCCATTTCAATTTTGTGTGGATTATTACTTTCAAAGTATTGGGAATGCTTTGCCTATTTTCTAGTTGGTAGTTGCCATTCTAGAAGGTTCATCTCTTGATATATTTTATACTCATTCTTAATCAATTATCAATCTAATAATCAGTGCATTTATTTATAGTTAATATTTTCTTTTCAATTTGTGCAATTTTGGAATTTGTAACTCTACTAGTATTCTTAGAAATATTGAAGTTGTTTAGCATTAAATAATAAAGATGTTTAACATCAATCAATTAATATTCAAGACAAACCATGAAGGAAAATAATGATCAATGCAAGGGCTAACCAATTAATAAGTATACATGTGAATAAGTCAAGCATGTACTTGTGAATAAGCGAAGCACAAGTACTCAAAAACATGTAAGCCTTGAAGTATACACACGAATACATAATATACACAAATTAATACAAAGTACATGCATGAATACAAGGTATATGCATGAAAACACACAAGTTGCAAAGTATACATTGAAATACATGTAAGTCATAAAGTATGCACATAAGTTGTAAAGTATACACTTGAATACATGTAACTCATATCTATTGAACCATGGATTTATAATGCAAATATGGACACCATCAATAAAAAAGATTTGTATTAACCAAATATCCATGTAGGCATACATCAATATATGTCAATGTAAGTATAAAATATAGGTATAAAATAGTCATATAGGCTTACAAGAATGCCATATAGGCATAAAATGTCAAATATATCCAATACAAAATATGTACAAAAATGCCATATAGGTATACAACAAAGGGCTCTAGAATCATAAGTCATAGCTCTCCATCCCCTCAAAATAAATTCTTGCCCTTTGCTTGTCGATCGGATGGTGATACATCTGTCACTTGTTTATGTTGTGGTTGAGGAGTGCTCCTAGTGCTCCTCCTAGGGTTTAGTTCTTGGCCAAGTCTTATCTATTACAATAAGAAGTAAAGACATTAATATATAGAAGTTACATTAAAAAAATGTTATATTTAACAAAATAATCACTTACTACCATTTGATGATCACTCTCCATGAGGGAAATATTCAAATGCCCATGTTGAGGCATGTTGAAGCCCTGTATAAACCATCCAAATAGAAATTAAACTACAAATCAATAATGGTTTATTTTTCACTAACATCTATAACAACGAATGTAAATTGAAATTTAGTATTTTGCCTCATACCTCCCCTATCAGAGCCATCGAGGATTCTATAGTAGATTAAACACCAATCTTCATTACCCTCAGAACATTCAAAGGTATTTCCGCTTGCAACAACTGAAAATAAAACAACAACTTATTCAATCACGAAAACTACAATAGTGATCCACATCATGACATAATGTATGAGATAATGAACAAAATTTTGAGTACTTATTAAACTATATATTTCTGACTATCATGCTTACTACTTTCCCTATCCATATCTTGTTCGAAAGCACAAGATTTTAGGCTTTTACCCATAGCAACAAGCCGGTGAACCATTTGATAAAATGCTTTCATAGACATGTACAATAACTGTGGTGGCATAGAGAAGGCAGTGAACTGTTTGAAAACATGCATCAAAGAAATGGGGTCTCATGGTGATGGAATGTCATTACAAATAAATGCACATCATGGCATTCCAACACCATAAGACAACATTTCTTTTAGGATTTTTTCAAACAATTCATTGCCTTCTCTATGGTATTATTGATTACTATTATGCTTTGATAGAAATTTTTCCAACCATCCATAGTTTGTTGGAAAGCACCTATTCTAGGATTTTAGCCATAGTAGCAAGGAAGTGAGTAGTTTGATAAAATTATTTTGTACATATGTATGGAAAATGTGGTATCATAGAAAAGGTGGTGAGCTCTTTGAAGAAATGCCTTGAAGAAATGTGGTCTCATGGTGATGGAATGACATTCCATAACCATGAGACTGCATTTCTTTGAGGCATTTTTTCAAACTACTAACTGCCTTGTCTATGCTATTGCTTACTATTATGCTTTGATAGATTTTCTCTAGGCATCCATAGTTTGTTGGAAAGCACTTTTTTAAGATTTTATCCATAACAGTGAGGAAATGAACTGTTTGAAAAAATGCTTTGGTAGACATGTATGGAAAATGTGGTAGCATATAAAAGTCGGTGAGTTGTTTGAAAAAGTGCCTCAAAGAAATTGGGTCTCATGGTGATGGACATCACCATCAGACCACATTTATTTGGGGCATATTTTCAAACAAATCGTTACCTTGTTGTTGAAATGCACAAGACAACTGAGAGGGGGGCGGGTGAATTAGTTGTAATAAATCACTTTACTTATAAACTTAATCTTTTCACCTTAAATTCAATCTATTATTAAGTGTAAACATGAAATGAAAATAACAGAAAGAAAACACTAGAGACACCAGATTTACGTGGAAAAACCAATGAGGGAAAAAAAATGGTGAGGATTAACTCACAATATAGTAGTAATGCAATACCGAATACAAAGGATCACTACTAGAGGGCTCACTGCCCAGATACAAAAGCTCACTACCTAGATTAAGAGCTCACTACCTTGAGAAGGACTCACTATCCAGAAAGGAGGCTCACTACCTACAAAAAATTAAAAAAAGAGATAAATGAAGATCTACCACTAGGGTTCCACACATTCGCAACTTGATCAGAAGATTGTAGATGCCATCAGCTCACTACTTTCAGGAATCTAACACCTTAAAGTATTGTTGCCTCAATTCACTCTTCCACTTTCTGATTTTTGCACTTGTTCACACACTTCACTCACTTTCTTGATTCATGGATGATAGATGGATGGATATGAAATTTTCCACAACTTGATTTTCTTTTATACCATCTTCAACCTTAGAAATATTTACCAAGCTTGGCTATACAAATTCAAATTACAAATTCAAACTAGGTCGGATACTCAACATTCCCCTAGTGGATAAAAATGTGAGATGACCAATTACGTATTAAGTTTAGGACCTAAGAGACATCTTGGATCATGCACACACTTTCTCAAATCGATGCAAAAGCCAAATGTAACATGTAAACACCAGGTCGGCCAAACCTAATTAAAACACCAATGATCTTTGAAGTACATGCATCTCCAAAAAGATAATCATATGTGGATTACTCAACATGCTTCACCAATCATTTTACCATCTCTAAGAACATGTCAGGTACATCCGCAATAATTAAAACAAACTTCATTCATAGAGAACTCTTCACCAATCCAACCAGACCAACCAACAAAAGAACAAGAGCTCTAGAGCAGGTTTTCTGGAGTGCCAAAACACAAGAAAATGTGTTAGAACACAAAAAACATCAAAAAAACTCATCCCCCAGATCTACAAGATCTGAAACCAAATATTAGAAGACTGAGGAGCCAAAAAAATTCTCCCAATCCACAACCAAATAGTTCGGGCAAACCAGTTCACACATCGGTGAACACATCTTCTACTCTCCATCAACTCAAAAGCTAAAAATTAGAATATACAATCCATTTAAGCTTATGAACACAACTACAGATCCACATAGGTATAGGATCAAAACATAATAAATGCGGAGCACAATACCAGAGCACACTCAAAAAACACTTCAATGCTACTTTTCTTATTTCTCAAATTTTCTCAAAAGCACTTGGAAAATACACAACTTACTCAACTTGAATTGTGTTGACATTAATGACAACATTAATGACAACACCACCAAACACATCCATACTTTCAACAATCTCCCCCTTTGTCATTGATGGTAACACATGATGTGAAAAACCATCAAAGACAACATACATGATTTTCAGAAGCGACAGCCTGCCAAGCATAAAATTTTCACATGATTCTCTCTCCCCCTTTGACATCAATGGCAAAGGAAATTCTTTCCACATAAATATTTTTTCTCTCCCCCTAAGGAGTACACCCGCATCACATACTACAACAATGCACTTCTCTACTCCCCTTGAGGAGTAGAACTCAATCATTAGTCGATAACAAAAGACTTTGTGAATTCACTGGACTGATGCACCTCCATGTGCACTTAGTTCAAAGAAGGAGGGGCAATAACCCCTAAATTCCCTATGAGATACTCAAAATTATCCTTCAGAAGGGCCATAGTGAATATTTCTACAACTTGTTCCTTGGTAGGTACATATTCAAGTGTAACTCCATTCCTCAATACCTTCTCCCTCAAGAAGTGATACTTGATAGATATATGCTTTGTTATAGAATGCATCAATGGATTCTTTGAAATGTTTATAAAACTTGTATTGTCACAAAATATAGAGATAGGTTCATCACTTACCACACCTATGCCCATCAAATTTTGCTTCTTCTAAAGTACCTGTGTACAATAGGATGTTGCTGCAATATACTTTGATTCTATAGTGGATAAAAAAATTAAATCTTGTATCTTTCTCAACCATGAAACTAATATTCCTCAAAGGAAGAATGCACCACCACTTTTACTATTTTGGTCATATACACAACCAACCCAATCTACATCAGTGTAGGAATTCAATGTGAAATCATTGTCCTTCAGATACCATAGCCCATAGTCTGGAGTTCCTTTAAGATATTTGAATATCCTCTTCATAGCTATAACATGTGATTCCTTCAGTTCTGCTAGAAATATTGAAACTAAACATACTGCATGCATGATATCAGGTCTAGTAGCAATAAGATACAACAATCCACTAATCATGGATATGTACATTCTCTAATCAACTTTAGAAGATTCATCATCCTTACTCAACTTACATCCAGTTACCATAGGGGTACAAACCGGTTTAGAGTCATCCATTCCAAACTTCTTTAACAATTCCTTAACATACTTAGATTGTGAAATGAATATCTCTTTGTCAATTTGATTAACTTGAAGTCCAAGGAAGAAATTCAGTTCACCAATCATAGAAATTTCAAATTATCTTTGCATCTCTTCAGAAAATATCTTACACATACCTTCATTTCCACAAAATATGATGTCATCAACATGTACCACAACTATTAGTTTCTTTTTTTTCTCAACCTTGAAGTGAAGATTGTTGTCTATGGACCCTTTGCTGAATGCCTGCTTTGTCAAGTATCTATCCAATCTATCATACCAAGCTCTAGGATATTTCTTCAGTCTATATAATGCCTTCTTTAACTTACAAACCATGTCCAGTTTGTCTAACAGTTGAAAACCTTTTGGTTTCTCCATATATACTTCTTCTTCTAGTTCCCCATTTAGAAATGCAAACTTGATATCCATCTGATATACTTTGAAGTCTTTATGAGCTAGAAATTACAATAATATCCGAATGGCTTCCATTCTTGCTTTAGGGGAAAAAGTTTCTTCAAAATCTAATCCTTCAACCTGTGAATATCCTTTACATACAATTCTTACTTTATTTCTGACCACTTCACCATCTTCATTCAACTTTTTTCTGAATACCCATTTTGAACCAATTACATTCTTGTTTGCAAGTCTAGGGACTAGTTCCCATGTCTCATTCTTCTCTATCTGCTATAGTTCCTCTTTCATTTCTCTAACCCAACTTTCATCATTACATGCTTCATTCATAGTCTTAGGTTCTATTTTAGAAAATAGACACCGGTTTACCTCAACCAATTTTCTTCTTATCTTCACTCCTTCACTTTTGTCTCCAATTATATGTTCCTCTTGATGATTTCTTTGAACATATTTAGGTGTCTTGGGTGCAGGTTCCAAAGTCTTCCTTTTCATCGCTCTTTTATTTCTCTTCCTTTCCTTCTTCTTGTATTTACACACAAATAGGATCATCAGGTTCAACTTCATTGATTTCCACTGGTCTATACATAGCTTCATCAACCTTCACATTAGCAATTTCAATTATTTTCCTCAGTTTCTTATTAAAAAATCTATAGACCTTATTGTTATTTAAATATCTAAGGAAAATTCCTTCATCACATCTAGCATCAAACTTTCCAAGATTTTATTCATCTCTTCTAATGTAACATCTACTTCCAAATACCTTAAAGTATTTCTTAGTAGGAGTCTTACCAGTCCATAACTCATAAGGGGTTTTGGTGTTATTACCTCCGATCTGAACTCTGTTAAGAATGTAAACAACATTACAGATTTCTTCTCTCCAATATACATTAGGAACATTGGCTTCTTTCATCATAGTTCTGGAAGCCTCTTGCACAATTTGATTATTTCTTTCCACTACTCCATTCTATCTAGGAGAATAATAATTTTTTTTATGCCATGATCTTCACATAATGCATTGAACCCACCAGAAGTAAATTCTCCATCTCTATCAGACCTTAAGAATTTGATTTTCAGGTTTGCCTCATTTTCTACTCTTGCCTTGAACACTTTGAATCTATCAAGAGCCTAAACCTTTTCTCTAAGAAATGTAACCCATGTCATCCTAGAGTAATCATCAATCAAGAGCATAAAGTACTTCTCACCATTTAGGCTTCCTGTTCTTGTAGGACCGCATAGGTCTGTATGGATTAATTCTAGCATTTTGATAGATGATTGATCCTTTCCTTTAAAACTATTTCTTGTATGTTTTCCCATCTGACAACTTCTGGAGATTAAATTTGAAGGCTTTGTGATTCTAGGCATATCTCTGACAACTTCCCTATAACTTATCCTAAATAGATTATCAAAATTCACATGTCCCATCCTTTGGTTCTAGAGCCAACTCTCATTGATTTGAGAAACAAAACATTGACCATCACCACCCTTAGGTTGATAGATGTTTCCATGAGTTCTTCTTCCAGCTGATACCACAATTCCAGATCATTTTTTGATCTCACAAGTGTTACCTGAAACACAAGCTTAAAACCTTTGCTGCACATTTGTCCAACACTTAAAGAGATTATGCTTTAAACCCTTTATATAATAAACCTCGTCAATATTGTGTTTTCCATCAAATCTAATTGTTCCTTTACCATAAATCTTAGCACTAGAGTCATCTCCAAACATAACTTTTCCTCCATCATACTTCTCAAGTTTAGTAAAATTACTCTCATCTCTAGTCATATGATTTGAACATCTGTTGTCAATCACCCAAAATTCTTCATCTTGTCTGGGATGAAAAATAGTTACTAGATTACCTTATGTTTCATCCTTCTTGATCTCTGGACCAAATTATTTTGCACATTTCTTTTCCAGGGCTAGAAACAAACATTCATCTTTATCTTCATCAAAGTCATATTCATCATCAGAAATTCCTGCATCTTCCTTGACATAATATAATTTATTGAACTTCTTATCCTTCTTATCCTTCTTATCTTTGTAATTATTGTTATTATCCTTGTTCTTCTTTTGTGTAGCTCTAATGGGACATCTTGATGCACAATGACCAATATCTCCACAATCGAAACACTTAAAAGGAAACGTACCTTTGTATTTACCAATACCTTTATTCAATCTCCTTGTGAAATTTACTTCCAGATCTTTTGTATCATCATCATCCAGATCATCTTCTATCTTCATTGATTTAAAGTTTTTTTTAGTCTTCTCCTTATCTCTTGTGATTTTTCTCATTTAAATGCAGTCAGGACACCAAATAGATGCTTCTTAGTGAATGTCTTTGGGTCATATTTTTCTTCAAGAGCAAAGACTTGGTCACTTTTAATTGTCTGGTAAGGTCATCAATATCTTCTCAATTATATCTTCATTTGTCATGGTACCACCTTGAATTTTGATTTATGTTGCTATAAGTTCAACTCTCTGATAATAGCTTGCAATGTATTCTCTATCTTCCATTCTCAAGTTCTCAAATCTTCGCTTAGCAGTTAGTTTCCTTGAAAACTTTACTCTATCATTCCCTTCATAAATGTCTTTCAATTTTATCCATACTTCATGAGCAATAGATAGAGTAATAACTTGTGTTCTTTTAGTTTTAGATAAAGCACTAAATATAGCGTGCCTTTCTCTTTCATTGTCTTCAAAAGTTGCAACCTCATCAGCAGAGGAAGGACCAATTGTTAGTATCACATACTTGTCTCCACAAATTTCTAACTATTGAAACTAAGTGAAATCACATAACTTCTCATCTGTTCTTTCTAGTCACTACAATCAACTCCATCAAAAATAGGAATATGCAAATTGTGCACCATTTGATCTACCTCAAGCGGTTAAGATTTTCACCAAGGAACCAAAGCTCTGGTACCAATTTTTGAAATGCACAAGACAAATGAGAGAGGGGGTGAATCAGTTGTAATAAATCACTTTACTTATAAACTTAATATTTTCACATTAACTTCAATATATTATTAAGTGTAAACATGAAATGCAAATAACAAAAAGAAAACACGAGAGACGCCATATTTACATGGAAAACCCAATGAGGAAAAAACTACGGTGGGGATTAACTCACATTATAGTAGTAGTGCAATACTAGATACAAAGGCTCACTACCTAGATACAAAGGCTCACTACCCAGATTAAGGGCTCACTGCCTTGAGAAGGACTCATTGTCCAAAAAGGAGGCTTATTTTCTACATAAAATAAACAAAAGAGATAAATGAAGATCCACCACTAGGGTTTCACACATTCACAACCTGATCAAAAGATTGTAGATGCCATCAGCTTACAACTTTCAAGAATCTAATACCTCAAAGTACTGTTGACTCAAATTCCTCTTCCACTCTTTGATTTTTGCACTTGTTTGCACACTTCAGTCACTTGCTCGATTCTTGGATGATATATGGATGGATATGAAATTCACCACAACTTGATTTTATTTTATACCATCTTCAGCCTTAAAAAAATTTACCAAGGTCGGCTATAAAAATTCAAACTAGGTCGGCTACTCAACATTCTTGTGGTGGATAAGAATGTGAGAGGACCAATTACGTATTTAATTTAGGACCTAAGCAACATATTGGATCACGTACATGCTTTCTCAAATCAACACAAAATCCAAATGTAATGTCTAAACACTAGGTCAGACAAACCTAATGAAAAGACCAATGATATTTGAAATACATGCATCTTCAACAAGATAATAATATGTGGATTAATCAACATGCTTCACCAGTCATTTTACCATCTCTAAGAACATATCAGGTACATCCGCAACAATTACAATAAACTTTATTCATAGAGAACTCTTCACCAGTCCAACTGGACTAACCAGCAAAAGCATAAGAGCTCTAGAGCAAGTCTTCCAGAGCACCAAACCACAAGCAAACATGTCAGAATATAGAAACCATAAAAAATATTCATCCCCTAGATCTGAAAGATCTGAAACAAAATATCAGAAGACTGCGGAGCCAAAACATTTCTCCTAGTCCACAACCAAATAGTTTTGACAAGCCAGTTCACACACTGGTGAACATAACTTCTACTCTTCATCGAATCAGAAGCTAAAATTCAGAATATACAATCCATTTAATCTTATGAACATACCTATAGATCCACATAGGTATAAGATCAACACATAAGAAATGTGGAGCACAATACCGGAGCACACTCAAAACACACTTCAACACTACTTTCCTTATTTTTCAAATTTTCTCAAAAGCACTTGGAAAATACAAAACTTACTCAACTTGAACTGTGTTGACATCAATGAAAACATTAATGACAACACCACCAAACACATCCATAATTTCAACACTTGTCTATGTTATTGCTTACTATTATTCTTTCATATTTTCTTTCCAAGCATCCATAACATAGACAAGGCAGTGATCTCTTAAAAGATGCCTCAATAAAAAGTGGTCTCATGGAACGCCATGAAAATAAAATGCAATTGGAAGCTGCTCCTACTTATTACTTATGCTATGTGAAGTAATTGCATCACTACTTATGTTGACTTTCTAAACAACTATATTGTAGTTGAAATTTTGTCATCTATCAACATCTAGTTATTAGTTATGGAATGCAAAGTAATGCTTTGAGTTTGAAAGATGTGAAATATAACATAATCAACGATATGAATATAAACTAAACAAATAAATTAAGTACAATTCATTAGTTAAACTCTTTATTCTATTACCTGCGTATAGGTTTGTGTAAATCCACTGGCACTGGGAGGTGTTCCCACAAAACCTCCAATATTAACCTATTCAACATCCAAAATCACATATTAAAATACCATCATAAAACAATGTTATTAACATGTAATAAATTTATAATTGTTTACTAGTTACATACATCAACATTAGGTGCAGTGGAAAAATAAGTAGGTGTAGGGATGGTGTATCCAGTATCAACACCGTGACCCTACAATTTTATAAAAATCATAAAACTAAATTAGTTAATCTTGCATTTCAAAATCAAAATTTAATAAATTAATTCAATGAACATGCTAAATTTTACCTGAGTAGCAATGCCATAGGACTCATGTAAAATGTCAGTTGGTCTTTCCATCTTCATAATTGTAGATGGATCCTGTGTAGCAGCCTTTTGAGTGTCAGTGGGGTCATATGAACAAGTCACCCTGCAAGATTGACACAAATGGGATTGAAGACCACCACTCAAAGACTCCCGTGGATGGCATTGTAGAATAGGGCTAGCATGTTGGATGACACTCTGGGTCAAAGAGATGATGGCTTGCAAAATCTCTACATCAGTACTCTCCTTCATGACAAAAGGGATAACAATGTGCTCATGAGGCAGCCTAGCGAGAGGTTCTCTCCCTTCCCATGTAGGATCCGACTGTGCACCGGTTCTATCTTGTGTTGACCCCCCACCTCTCCCCTGGAAGTCCCTCATATCAAAATAATTTTGGATTTTGTTCAAGATGAAATCACAATATAGTTTCCTAAGGAAATACTGTGGGACTTCACAATTGTTGCATGGTGGGAAATCAAAAACCATGTACCATCTATCCCAAAAAATGTTCCTAATCTATTGGTGGTGGAACCAATGAATAGGAAACCTCTTTGCATTGAGGCTAAGATTTGCATTTGTGCATGGGCTAGTGAATAATGAGCACAAATCACCTTTTATAATTTTTAAATCTTTTATTGCTTTATATGATAATTTATCTTTGTAATAAGCCCTAGCCACCTGCCTCCTATCCTACCAACCAATTAATTTTTTACTAATTGAATCTACATGTTTTAACATTTATTTCAATGAAGTTTCCAGGGTCATTCTTTCTGCTATTGAAACCATTTAGATCATTGAACCTCTTGATTAAATCCTTAAGTTTTTTTTATTGTTCTGAATTTCTCTCATTAAGTTTTGTTGAGTGCCAAGGGATGATGAGGGATTGGTGGAAGAAATTGAGGTTGTGGTTGATAAACTTGAGGATTTTGTTGTTGTTCTTCTTGTTGTGCTTGTTGAGTATTTTGTTCCTCTTGTTGTTTTTGTGCTTGTTTAGGATTTTGAGAAGGGTTTGTAGGTTGATTAACATCTACAAATTCAAAAAATAAATATCAAAAACAACCTAAAACTAACAAATTCAAAAGAAAAAATAAACAATCCTTACCTCTCAAACCTCCTTGTCGATGTGGTGACATCTTGGAGATGAAACAACAACCATTGATGAAGAATTTTGCAAAATACCTCTTCTTAGAACACGAGCATGAAATATTGGGGTTTTGACCATGAGTAAGAAAAAATAGTCACAAGCAACAATGAATTGGATTTTATGTTTTCTTTTAACAGGCCATAACCTGAACACATTATAACATGCTCACATTATGGGATCATTGTGGTCGAGCCTCAGGCTTAGCACACCAATCCATAACGTGAGCACATTATAACGTGCAAGCATTTTCTTTCCTTGCAACATAAAAAATATTCCCCTACTGGGAAGACTTTATTCTTCATCATTTGCCCAGCCTTGCAGCTGAAAGAATATTCTGCTTGTAAAAGATTAGAAACCCTTTGTGAAAATATTTCACTCTCCTTCATCTGGCTGCAAAAAATTATTTACCTATGTATCTATCATTTGTTGTATCTCTAGCTCAAAGCTTTTACTTTCATGGTGAAAAACCTTCATTTTTGAAAATCCCTATTTACCATTGTGTATTCACTTTCATTCTTTAATTATCTCCCAACAAAAGAAATCCGTTTGCTTTCACATAGTGAATATTTAAATCCAACTTTACAACCATTTTACCATGCTTCACATATTTCAATTTTTCACTCAAAGCCTCTAAATGGTGAAGATTTTAAAACTTTTCTCGAGAAAATATAATATTTTACCCATAGGCAGTTAATTTGTATTTTAATGGCCAGCAATAAAAAGCTTTTATCTTGTCGTGGAAGATTAAATTTCATTTTATTAGGCAAATAAAAATATTTACCCATGCCTTCACCTTTGTAATTACCTTGAATTAATTCACTTTTAAAAGAAAACTCAATTAATCGCTAACAAACAAAACCCATGGGCCCACCATCACATTGAACATATTATGTTTATCACCATCGCACATCTCTACTACATTATGGAAAAGGTGATACCTATTAGCGATGCTCGATGAAAATAAATTAACCTTGTCTCATCGCCAATCACTGATATAGTGAACAATATGAGAAGGAGATTTGCGATGCACGATAAGAAGCATTCCATCGTGCCATCACGGATCTAATGTGGAATGAAAATTTGAAATCCATGATAAGAGATAGAGATTTCTGCTCCTTACGTCTTGTTTCCTAATTCTCCATGAACCTTGGCAACACTTATTGCAGTCATAGTAAGAGAAAATGTGCAGGTCGTTTTTTGGCAATGTTGGACATTTTTTACCATTCTGGGAACCAAAATTCATCATAAATATGCTTATAATTTATGTCCAAGCATAAGGAATGGTCATGGGATAAAATTAAAACCTAGAACAGTATTTTTGAGCCCCAAAACACCTCCAAAAAATGTCTGGAAGCTCAAAAACGTGATTAGATTCCTCATTTGCAACCATTGAAGAAACATTAAACTTCTCCCAAATCCTCTTCTCCCTCAAAGTTTCCATCACATATTGCCATCTCACTTAATCCACAAGCCGACTACTGGTTACCAACAATTTTTTAGGTTTCCATCACGGATACATATGAGTGATAGAGAGCTCAGAACATGCTCCATCGCCAATGTGTGAAGGGAAAGAGCTCTCAAATCCATGATGGGTGATGAGAGAACATAGTATCAATCCATCGCGGATTTGAGATGAGAAAAGAGACTCAAACCAACGATGAGCGATGAGTTTTGTTGTGAAGCGATGAAAGTCGTATTTCGACCAATCAAAAGCAAGAATTAAACTTGCTTTGATAGAAAAAATTTGGAAATGTATTTTATTTTTTCCCTAATTGCATTTTTCACATTTGCACAACATTTAAAATATTTAAAATATTTTAAACATTAGTATTTAAAAAATTAGTGTGTGTGTGTGTGTGTGTGAATATGTGGAATGAACTAATAAGCTAAACAAACACACCAATGTGACATTGTATCAAAGAAATATAATTTAAAGATAAACAAACTCTAAACTCGGTAGATTCTTCAAAGATGTCCCATTGTCCTCTATCTCCAAGGATTCGTTTTAAGGTGTTTTCTATCATATTGTGTAAGCAAAGGCTCAATAGAATGACAACCTAGAGAATGAGATGATATGAAACTAAAACAGATTATGCAAGACTATTCTACCATGATTGCTTGTGCTAAAATGATAAAGCTAAGATGTTGTGCTATGCTCAATAAATCTAGGATAATAAGATTGCTAGATGTTGGATAATGCAACTATAATTCTCATGCTATGCAACTAGATTCGATCCTATTCAAAGCACAAAGAGGCAATATTTATAGATTTTTGGAGGAAAAAGCTTAGTTGGCAAAGATTGACAGTTGAAAATAAGCCTGGTAAGATGAATGGTGAAAGATCAAGAAGTTGGAGAGAAAGATGGAAGCTAGAGAGAAAGAGGGCAAATGTTTCCTCCTACACAACCTTCTCCATTCAAAAATGAAGGAAAGTAGTCATTTGTCATTTTTAGTTATGAGGAGTTAGTTGGTAGTTGAGGATAATTTCATAATTAAATAATTAAATTATATGTGACATGTGGATTTAGAAACTTCCATAATTAAATATTTAAAATATTTAATTGTGTGAAAAAAGGATAAAAGGTGCCTAATTAAATATTTAGAATATTTAATTATATGTGAAGTGAAGAATTAGAAATGATGATGAATTTAGAAGAATATCTTTATTTGAATTTAAAAATTCAAACTTAAAGTAATAGGATATTTAATTTAAATAAATTATAAAATTTAATTAATTAATTAAGAGGAAAATAGAAATTGATAATAATTCAATAAACTTATTTATTTAATTAAAATAGAAGAATTAGAAAGCGAACAATATAAATAAATAATTAAATTTATTTATATGTAGATAAAATTAGAAGATTCATTAAATAACTCGTATTTAATTAATTACCAGACTCGATTTGATGTGACCATTTTTAGATGTATACATTTTGCCCCTCTTTGAAGTGATGTGTTTTATGCATTGCTTCAAAGAAAAATTTAGATAAAGAAAATTTTGTCCCTGACTTTGAAAAACTGATTGATGATGCTATATGCCCCCTCGGGAGATAAATCACATGGTTTGAATATTTTCATGATGTTTAAAGATTTTGAATGATTTGATGCAGTTTCACTGATTTATCTCCTGAAATAGCACTCAGCTTGGTGAAAAATAAAAATAACATTACCTTATTTACCTGGTTAAAAGGTGGAAAAAGGTAAAAGTCATTGTCATTTTTATTGTTGCATTTTGGTGAAAATAGAGCTCTGAGAGACTAGATATGAGATGGTGATCCACTATGAGTGACACAAATTTGAGAGGGTACACAGACATCGAAGACCAGATGTGTATGGACCTTCGATAAGATCTTGAAATCACTTTGTGAATTTTTGGATGAATTTCACATGCTTTTTTGAATTTTTTTGAAATTTGATTTGCTATTTTAGTGCATGCAATTTTTCTTTTAGTGCATAGCTTAGGTTGTTTAGCACATTCAGGATAGCACATTTACGTCGCAGGTTAGCGCTTAGGATTAATAGAATAATGCATAGGCTAATGTAGCAGATAGGCATGATAAAGTAGCGCATAGATTGGATATCACACATAGGATGATAGATTAGCGCATACATTTGGGGATTTAGCACATAGACTGAATTAGCACATTTGATAGATAGATTAGTGCATTGGCTGGATAGAGTAGCACATATGTTGAAATATCACATTTACCCTCTGTTTTAGCACATCCATGGATCTTTTAGCGCATTTGCTAATTTGGCGCATTGATTGTCTGTTTTAGCACATCCATGAAATTTTGCTGATTTTGATCGTTTGAGGATCAATTTTTGATTGCTTGATGTTTGTTGCTATATTAGACAACTGATTTTAAAAAATTGAGTTGCATCAAAGATAATTGATCTGATTTTGATGATATTATGATAAATTTTTCCTCATGTCGAAATGAAAAAAAATAGTAAAATGATGATTTGTTGATAAATTTTTCTTCATGCGTGATGAAAAACAAATAGTAGTGATGACCTGATATGTTGTTGATGTATGAATTTGATAAATTATGTTTGATGAAAAACTAATAGTAGTGATGATGTGTTGTTGATAAATTTTCTTCATAAATGAAAAACAAATAGTAAAATGATGAGTTGATGTTGATGATGATTTGATTTCGTATGATTGCATGATTTTCTGATAGATTGATGTACTATTCTAATATTGTGATCTGATTGATTTGATATTGATATGATGTATAGGAGGATTTTAAGATCCTCCAGGTTAGAGAGAGATTTCCTAGGACTTGGGAGATGATTCCCAAACTATCACAACCTGAGGTTGCGGTGATTGTTGGATGTGGGTTGGGTTCATTGCTTAGCTTCTCACAATATAGGATCAATGGGGCATTGTTAACAACTTTAGTTGAGCAATGGAATAGTGAGCGTAATACCTTCCATTTTCCCACTGGTGAGATTATAGTCACTCTTGAGGATGTGTATAGGATATTAGGGATCTCAGTGGTTGATGAGATTGTTGTCTATGACCACAAGGAGGTTGGTGGGACTCATGCTTTATGGAGAGTATTCCAGTATCTAGGTATTTGCATATATGAGATCCCTTGGAGAGAGATGGTTGAGAGCTATGCCCCACTCCCCTCTATATTGGTTGGTTTCATTGGTGGCTTTTTGTGTCCCGACCACAGGTCGAAGGGAATGTTAGTGGGATGGGGTTGACTTCTAGAGAAGATGATCCTACATCAGATGAGGTATGCATGGGGTTCATGCATGTTGGACCACCTATACCATGATTTGCATTAGGTGGTATACATAGGTGGGAAGAGCATATCTTTCGGGGTTACCCTCCTACAAATTTTGGCATGGGAGCATATTGCTATCACCCGCCCCTTTCCAGGGAGAGATCATTCCATTGGTCATCCATATGTTTATGCATATGTAGGTCCACTTGTCCAACCTAAGATGGGAAAGTTGGAGTATTGGAGGAGAGTTTTAGATGACATGGACACTGTCATCTATAGGCCATATGTAGATTGCAAGGCTTGGGATGAGGATGATATCAATTTGCCCTACTATGGCCTATCCAGATATTTGATCAATAGGAACTTGTTCGTTATAGAGATATTTTTGGTGATGTGAGTACTGCGACAGTTCAATAGAGTACAAGTGATTCCATAGGGCGTTTCCCATTATGTGAGGTAGAGGGAGGATGTCACAAAGTGGGGCCCATTCATCCCTTATTAGGCAGCTAGGGCAGAGTATCTAGGTTTACATCCATAGATATGGGATTATAGGCCAGACATCATAGATGTTCAGATGATAGAGTACGCAACATACTTCCATACACACCCATTTTTGAGGTTAACGAGTCCTGATGAGCCTGCCCCATTACTTGATGGACCAGCACTACAACATGCACAGAGACAACAAAGGGGTGAGGCACAGGTAGAGTAGCTTGTTGGAGGAGGAGAGGATATTGGTGGAGGTGAGGATATGGATATTGACAGGGATGATGGGGATGAAAATGATGAGGATGATGATGATGGAGATGATGGGGATGGTGGGAGGAGACCACCCATTTTTGACTTCCAAATTAGGACTAGGTCAAGGAATGTGAGGATAGTTGAGCAGCTAGCAGTAGATCCATCCCATATCACGATTAGGGCTCCCTCCCATGAGAAATAGGGTCAAATTGATACTTTGCAAGAAGAGGGCATAACAAAGAGGCTATTGAGATCTATGGAGGGTACCTCTATTGGAGAGGTTATTGTAGAGGGGCTGGAAACTGCTCGGGAGGCCGAGTATTACAAGATGAGATATTATGAGGTAGTGCCTCCTAAACAGTGGATAGCCTTTACATAGTCAGGCAGAAAATATTGCACTCACTCCCGTAGCCATTCTAGGAGTTCCACCAAGAGTATATTATAGTTGGGCTGATGAGAGATAGGTGGTATAGGTGGCAAAGATCCAGCCAGACCCACTACTTTTGGAGGCAACAACAACAACCATAGTCCCCATTCTGATGCTCCTCATTGATGACTTATATACATCCATTTTTGTCAAATTTTATGTATCTCTCTAGATATTTGGTATCATTGCACATTTGGACATTTATTTGATGAGATTATATGATATATAGTGGTGATTTCTATATGCATTTCTATGATGGATGTTCATGTATGCATTTCTATTTCTATATGGTATGTTGCTTATGATTATGTCACGATGATGCATTTTTATGAATAATGATCTTTGCATGATGATACCTATGCATATGATATGATGCTTATACACATGATAAAGAATGATTATGATGCGATGTCTTGTATATGAACTTTACATGCTTTATGATTGATGAATATGTAAAATATGTTATGATGGATGATGCGAATGATATGTGAATGAATGTATAATATTTTATTATGTATGAATTTTATTTTTTTATGGATGCAAAAATGTTGTGATGAAATGGATGTTGTGGATACATTTTATTCTTTTCCAATGTATGGTTATGGATGTTAATGCAATGACATGGATGTGTTAAATGCAAAGTGAATGGAAACAAATGAATGACTTGAAATGATAAGTAATGAATTATAAATGAAAATGCAATGAATGATAACGATAATGAATGAATGATAAAAATGACATGAAAATGATATTGATTGAATGATATGCAAATGTTATGATAAATGATAGTGAAAGCGATAAATGAAAATGATAACTATGAAAGTGAATGTTATGATAATGAAAGTGATAAAAATGATATATAAAAAGTGATATAAAATGGTATGAAAAATATATGAAATGATAATGAAGATGCTAATGAAAATGATAATGAAAATCAATAAGATATTATATAAGAAGATGTGAAAATGATATGAAAATAATAATGAAAATGATATGTGATATGAAATGATGATATGAGGATGAAAAATGAAAATGATATGAAATGATGATATGAAAATGATTTCTGCATAATGTCCAAATGTACTCAATGTTTGTTCAAAAGAGATATTTTTTTTGATATCTTTTCCAACCTCCAAAATCCATTACGCAAATTTAAAATGAATGCAATCTATATTAATCATGCAAACTTAACTATGCAAAATGAACTATACACTACTACCATTATGCGAACCAACTTTATGCTTGTTTATCATCAATGAGATTTTTGAGATGTTGGAAGTTAGTACAAGCATCATAGGGTAGATTCGCCCTCATAATGTCTTGAGTACAAATTTCATGATGTTTGATATAGCAAGTTAATACAAGCATCTAGGTATAATTGATCCGAGATGACTTGAGTATTGATTGTGTAAATAGATAGAAGTTAATATTTTCCTATGCAAATCCTGAAATGTCATCAATGATACTTTTGTAAACCATGTCTCATGAAAAATTTGCACAGTAATAATGATTAGCTTACAAACAAAAAACAAAGAAAAATCATACTCCTTCCTTGTGAATCTAGTTTAGTACATCATTGAGCCACTCCAGAGATATGATGTCATAAAATTTTAAAACAATAGTTCAACTTATGCTTTAAGTGTTCCAATCATTTTATTCAGATTAAGATCATCTAGTTTGTTTTAGTTTCATTCTATGACATGTCTCATAGCTGTTTTGACCATGCATGATCAGATATTCGATGCTGATCTGATATTCGGATAGTTGACACATGTTGCTATTTGTTTTCTTTAAAAGCTCAAAAGTTGATTGCCCCCATCAAGTTTTCATGTTGACTTCTAATTAGACACAACCTCCTACTAGGAATATAAACAATGATCATCAAGCCATGATGAAATCCTTGTCATCTCTAGGAAATGTTGTGCACATGATGTGGATATGATGGCAAGGGGATGGATTTGATGCTAATAAAAAATGGTTATGTACAAATGATACAGGACGTAACTTAATAGATGGAAGAGCCAGCTAGATCACAAATAGCGCATGTTTTCTAGGTTTTCACCATTTATTTTTATTGCACTTTTTCAGATTTTGTGATTTTTTTGCTATTACCAAGACACCTTGTTTGCCAGGTTTTCATCAAGGCAATGATTTTTTTTTTTTTTGTTTTTTTTTTTGTATTTTTGTATTTTTCTCTTTTTTGTTGTCACCAAGACGCCTATTTTCTAGGTTTTCGTCAAGGAAACCATTTTTCCAAGACATTTTCTGGTTTTTATGGATTTTTTTAGGACTTTTTCTATTGTTTTTGTATTTTCTAGACATAGAACTTCTTTAGATGAGTTCTATTGATTGGATCTTCAAATAGACCCCCTTTTGGTGTAGATAACTGATACACTCCAAAACCATATGCTACAATGATGACAAATGGACCCAACCAATTTGGTTCAAAATTTATTTTCTTCTCCCGATCTTGTTGATTGCAAGGATTTTCCTTTAGGACCAAGTCACCCACTTGAAATGCTCATGGTCTAACTCTGTGATTGTAGTTGTGCGACATGAATTGTTGATAACCCTTCAAGTGATTGGCTACACTTTATTGTCTCTCATCAAGCAGTTCCAGTTCTTATAGCTTGGAAACTCTATAGTCTTTGTCAGTTATGAGTCCCTTTAGTGAGACTCAAAGTGAGGGTATCTCAACTTCTAGTGGTAAGATCACTTCTGCTCCATAGACCAAGGCATATGGGGTGGCTCTTGTTGGCATCTGAATGTTGGTTCTATAGGCCCACAAAGTTGGATTCAAGTGGACATGCCAATCACGACAGGCATCATTTATCATCTTCTTCAAGATCTTCAAGATTGTTTTATTTGAAGATTCTACTTGGCCATTTCCCTGTGGATAATAAGGTGTAGAGAACTTGTGTTGGATATGAAATCTTTCACAAAGTTCGTCAACATCCTGATTCTTAAAAGGTCTCCCATTATCAGTGATAATGGAGCTAGGAATGTCATACTGACATATAATGTAATTCAAGATGGAAGATGAAATTTGTTTATTGGTTACTGTTGTCAAGGGAACAACTTCAATCCATTTGGTAAAATATTCAGTTGCCATGATTATAAAATTGTGTCTATTTGATGAAGATGGGTGGATTTTGCCAACCAGGTCTAGTCCCCACTGAGAAAAAGGCCATGTGGTAGTGAAAGGCTGCAACTCTTGTGCAGGAGCATGAATGAAATTTCCATGTATCTGACACTTTGGACATTTCATTACAAAGGTGAAGGATTCCTTTTCCATAGTTGGACAATAATAACCCATTCTGACAAGTTTCTTAGCTAAGGTTAATTCACTTGAATGAGTTCCACAAATACCACCATGAACCTCTTGTAAGGCCTTTTCAGATTCATCACGTTCAAGACATCTAAGGAGGGTACCATCAAGACCATGTCGGTAAAGAGTGTTAGCAATTAAGGTAGAGTGAGAAGATTGGAATATGAAAATTCTCTTTTGATTTTAGGACAAATCCAAGGGTAAGATAGTATCTTTCAGGTAGGTATAGATTTTGTTATATAAAGGGGAATCAAAACCAACCAGATGATAGATGATTTGGGTCTCAATATTATCATAGGAGGGGGAAAACAATTGTTCCACTAGGAATTCATATCGAGATTGATTTTTTGATAATTGTAGTAGAGAAGCAATTGTAGCCATGGCATCAAGAACTTTGTTGTCAATCCACGAAATTTATGTGAACTTGATCTTAGCAAAATAATTCTTAAGATAATCAACCATGTTTTTATAAGGCATTAAATTTTCATCCTTAGTCTGATAATCATCATTGATTTGGTTAATGACAAGTTGCAAATCACCATAAACTTGTAGCTCTATGATCTTCCAGTCTAATGCTATTCTCATTCCAATAAACACTACTTCATATTCGGCTATGTTATTGGTGCAAGGAAACATTAACCAATAAGATTTTGGAATAGTATGTCCCTGAGGTGTGACAAAACGAATTCCTACCCCTGAGCCATGTTGTGTATATGACCCATCAAAATATAGCATCCATGACTAATTTGTTGTTGTTGTGAAAAAATTTGCATTAGGAAATTCAATGTGCATTGGATGATTTGTTTGTAAGGGTGCCTCAGCTAGGTGATCCGCTATGACTTGTCCTTTGATAGCCTTTTGATCAACATAGTGAATGTCAAACTCACTTAAGATCATTACCCGTTTGGCTAGCCTGCCTGTTAAGGTTTATTTTCTCAAGAGATATTTTAATGGATCAATTTTGGTTACAAGTTTGACTGTATGAGCTAACATATAGTGCCAAAAATTTTGGGAAGAAAACACTAATGCTAAACAAGTTTTCTCAATAAATGTGTAGTTGAGCTCATGACTTGTCAATTTCCTAATAATATAGTACACAACTCTCTCTTTTCCTGTTTTGTCCTCTTGTGCCAGCAATGCCCCCAGGGATACTTCTATAGCTGAGATGTAAAGTATGAGTGGCTCTTTTGGTACCAGTGGAACCAAGGCTGGTGGACTCATCAGATATTATTTGATCTAATTCGATGTTGCCTCACACTTTTCTTCCCATTTGAAAGGAACATTTTTGTGCAAGAGATGTGTGAAAGGAAAACTTGTGTTTGTTAGTTGTGCGATGAACCTCCTGATAGATTGTAGTCTTCCTTGAAATGATCGAATTTGACTATTATTTATTGGTGGTGGCATATCCATGATGGATTTGAACTTCATTGGATCTACCTCTATTCCCTTTTCTGAAACACTATAGCCTAAAAGATTTCTAGATTTAACCCCAAAGACACACTTCTTTGGATTGAGTCTAACCTTGAATTTTTCCATTCTAACAAAGATTTTAGATAAGATATCCAGATGTCCCTCTCTTGTGTAATATTTTTCTAAGAGATTGATCCACATAATCTTCCATCAAAGTGTGTATCATGTCATGAAAAATTGTAGTCATTGCTCATTGATAGGTTGCACCTGCATTTTTGAGTTCGAATGGCATTACATTCCAACAATAAGTACCCCATGGACATGAGAAAGAATTCTTGTCTTGATCTTCAAGTGTGATCTTGATCTTATTATACCCAAAAAATCCATCCATCAGTGAATACATGGCATGCCCAATTGTCAGGTACATAATTGTGTCAATATTAGGCAGATGAAAATCATCTTTTGGACATGCCTTATTCAGATCCTGAAAATCTATACAAATTATGATACGCCTATCTAGTTTTGACATTGGTACAATGTTATAGATCCATTTTGCATAGTCAATAGATCGAATGAATCCTACATCTAGTAGTTACTTCAATTCTTCCTTGACTAGCAATGCGACATGCAAATGCATCTTTCTAAGTGTTTCTTTCACTAGTTTTTCCCTTGACATTATAGACAAATGATGCATGATAAGATTAGGATCTAGTCCAGGCATATCTGCATTTGACCAATCAAAGTTGATTTGATTATCCTTCAAGAATTCTGTGAATTTTGGGATTTCTTCCTTTGTCGATGAAGCAACAAGTTGCAGGATCTTAGGTTGTTCTATAGCGCCTATATTGATTGCTTCTATTTTCTCGATCAATATAGAAGACCTCTCTTGATAGTGTTTCAGGAGAGTTTCAAGTTTCTCATCTTTCAATGCCTTTGAAAGATTTTCACTATTAGATACGCTCTTTATTTTTCCTTTTTCATGATCTAACACTGCCTTTTTTTTGGTTTTCACCATTAGATTGATATTTTATATTATTAATTTTGTAGCTAAGAAAATTGGCACTCTCCTGATTGAAATTTTGATCATGAGATTCATTGGTGGAACCTGTTTCTAGATTGGAAGAACAAAGAAAATTTATAATGGTCTTGTCATTTGGGAATATTGGGATATCAATTGGTTCAGTTTGATCCCAATCAATAAGCTCGAGATGGATTAAAGGCAAGGTATCTTTTGGCTAGGTGAGGTCAAGGGTTGTTAAGGTCATGACATGCTTATCATTCTCACTATAAGGAAGGTCTATGATGGTATCCTCTTGTTGATTATCCATCTCATTTTGAACCAAATCGTCCTCGCTCGAGTCATGGTCGTCTTGAAGTATATAGTCAAGTGGAGGCCTTGAACTTTCTCCTTGTGTAAGAATGGGTGTATATTTTTGTATGACATCCACCTTTTTTTCTCTCCAGAATTCATGATTATAAATTGTATCCCATTCATACTCATTTGAATTGGTGTCAGAGTTGTCTTGCAATCTCAAAATTGGAAGCTATCTCTTCATGGGATTTCTTTTAGGCTACTTCTTTTGCACACTCACCATACCCAAGTCCTATTTTATCTTTTGGATGTGTTGCTTTTGGTTGAATGGGTTCCACAATTCCTTCTTTTCTTTTTCCTATGGGACTAGTCCCTTCATAGCCCATTCTTTGTATTATTGCATAGCCTTTACTGTATTGCTCAGTAGGAAATTTGATATGTTGAACAGATTCATCATCATCTTTATATAGCCAATCAAGAATAGCTCTATCTTTGGCTTCATTTTCTAGAGTGTTAGCCTTGATGAATTTTCTATCAAACATGGTGATGGGGATTGAAGCTTGTTCTCCTGATGAAGAATCTGCTGCAACTTGTTGTGTGGATGTTGTAGGTTGACCATGTGGCCTTGGAGAGATAGGTAGGTTAGAGAGACATAGTGAATATTCTCCCACCCCTTTTTCCATTAATTGAAATTTTGTGCTGAACCCTTTTATCAATTCCTTTGATTGGTCATTGTGTTTTGAAGCAAAAACAACAAGAGCCTCTCTATTATGCAGGAAAAAATTGTCTTGGGTTGCTTTGAGATTAGAACAAATATGACTATTGTTATGATCTATTGGTATGGTTATCTCTTGTCCGTCATAAGGAAATTTTAGACATTGATGGTACGTTGACGATACCATTTGCATCTCATGGATCCACATATGACCCAAAAGTATGTTATAAGATAGGTCTCGATCCATAACCTGGAAGAACGTGTTCTTTACAATAGTTCCCACTCTAATAGGTAACATGATGAGACCCTTAGAAGCTTGTTCCTCATCATCATATGCTTTGATTGTTATCTTTCTCCTCGGATCAATAGACTCTTCAGAATACCCTAAGGCAAGAACCAATTTTAAAGTACAAATATTTAGATCGACTACCCCATCTATTAAGACACACTCGATTTAGGTTTTATTGACCATGACTTCTAGATAAAATGATGAGCTATGTGGATGAGTCATGGAGGCATCATCTTTCTCAGAAAATGATAGGCACGTGGGTGAGGACAAGTGTCCCACCATGGCTTGAAATTTTTCAATATCCAAATTAGTGGATACAGTTGTGTCAATGAGAGCCTTCTCCAAAATGTTCTTATGTGTCAGGGATATCTTAAGAAGCTCCAAGATAGAAATTTGAGTTGATGTTTTTTGTAATTGATCAACTAAATTATATTGCCTTGGAGGAGGGACAGTTGACTTGGATGAGCTTCCTCTTAATACAATTTTAGCCTATTCCCTGATTATTTCATTAACTTGTTGATACTCTTGCTTTCCTTTGACCTTGATGATGTTAACTTGTTGGTCATTTGTGTAGATATGATTGATTGTGGTGTCATAGACATAATTTACATTTTTGTCTTTGTCACCTGAAGATTCACCTTTTTGATAATTGGGAAGAGGGTCCTTAAATGCCTGATGATATTCATTGGCATGATGTCCCTCGGCTGTTATGGTGTGATTTTTTATCAAATCTTGGACCAAATTTTTCAAACCCTAGAAAATGTTTGTCCTATGACCTTTGCATCTATGGTAGTCACAATAAAATGATTCATTCCATGATGGTGGTTTGACTCACGACTCATAATCTCTTTGAGGTGGCAACGTGATGGAATTTTTATCCATAAGTTCTTTGAGAACTAATTCAAGAGATTGGCCCAAAGGAGTAAAACTTCGTCAATTTGAGAAGAATTATGACTTGGGCAGATTTGAATTTTGAGATCTTTCAAGATTATTGTTGAAATTACCATGATTATTGGCCATATTTTCTTGATTGGCGTTGTTTCCTTGATTGGAATTGCTATTACCTTAGTTAATTGAATTTCTAGGATTGATGTTATTGCGCTGAGTACTTGATAGATTGAGGATGGATGGATTTTCTTTCACATTTTTTGCATCTACCACACCATCATTGACAACATTCTTGTTTCTAGTCCAAAATCTTGATTTGTCATTGTTGTTATGATTATATGAATTTGGACTATCTTTGTCAAGCTTTATCACTCCTCTCTTGACTAAGGCTCCTTCAATAGTGATTTCATTTTCAATCAAATTCTCAAATGATGGAGGACAATGAAGGTTGAGCCTCTAACTCATTTCTTGATTAAGACTGTCGATAAAGATTTCCATCTTTTCCTTTTCAGGAACTGGACAAGAATATCATGCAAATAATCTTCTCCATATTTGCAGGAATGTGATGAAGGGTTCTCCAGTCTTTTGCATTGCTTTGCATAAATCAAGCATGGTTATTTGATGTTGAATGTTGTAGGAGTATTGAGATATGAATTTGTTGATCAACTCCTCAAATGTCTTGATGGGTGGAGTGATTTTAGACATCTATTCCATGGATTTCCCACCTAAACTTCATGGGAACAATCGCATTAGGTATGTATCTTCATGAGAAAATTCAAGGCTCATATTTCGAAACTCCCTCACGTGATCAATATGATTTATTTTCCCATTGTATCTGTCAAATTTTGGGATTTCACAATGCTTTGGAAAATGAATCATGTTGAGATTTCTATCAAAGGGATATGGACAAATATCCTCCAAAACATATTTCTTGGTTGCACCCCCTTGTATTTCCTTCATTTTCCCTTGTAGTGCTTTTATTTGTTCGGTAAGAGCACTAAGATCGTTTAAGGGGGTTTCAATTCTTTCAGTATCTTCTTTGATTTTATCCATATCATAGTTCAAGGGCAATTTGGCACCTTGATTTTTCAATAACATAAAGTATCTTTCTTTATTCCACTCTAAAATCTTTTCCATGGCTAAATGAAACTGTGGATCTTGTTTAGCTTCTTGAAGCATTTTATCCGTTATTTCATCTCTTGAACTATTTCCATGAATCCTATGAAAAGTATTTTCTTCCCTATCACCCATGTTGCAAAGTCAATTTTCCCTTTCATCTTCTTCTTGGTGTTTTCGGGACCTTGTGACAACAAGCATATGCTTATACCAAATTTTTTACTACCTTTGATCACAAATGGGAGAGTGCAATTTGTTGGATGCCTTAGCCAGACTAGAATGATGGATTCTATTGATATGACTAAGGAATTTATAATTTATAGATTGTGATTCCCTAGATGAAGGATGATGATCCTATTATGGGAATTAAACTAAAAATTGGAAATGGATGTGAAGATGCACTTTGCGATGTCTTGATCTTAGTTTGAGAAAATAAGGATTTTGCAAAAGCCTAATGTTTTCAAGTTCTTTATTGCAACACTTGATTTGGATGATTGGAATATTAAATTTCCAGTTGCAGAATGAAAGAAGGATGAATGGGGTGACTATGATTATGCCTTTGTGAAAGAGCTGTTCGTTGAAAGAAATCTTGTGAAGATAAAGGATCTAAAGAAAAATCATCTGTAAATCCCCTAGCAAAGTCATGATATCTATGGATGAAAGTTCGATGCTCAAGAAAAACTTTTTGACTTTGGTATAAAAAATGTCTTTTACAAAAGCTTCTTGTAGCTAAGGGGCCTTTTAGCTTTCTTGATCATTTTCTCAAGGGAGTTATTGAAAAATGTTGTAGATTTCTAGACCTTGAGCATATAAAAGAACAAAATCAGTTGCATATTGCATCAGAAGACTATTTTGGCTCAAAAAATAGATGTGCTACTCTGTGCTAGGGATGCACTAAATCGTTCAATGGATGCACTAAAAGATCATATCAATATGCTATACTTTTGCATGGATGCGCTAAACTTTTGCATAAATATGCTAAAACAGAGCATGGATGCACGAGAACAAAGCATGGATGCGCTAGAATAGGGCATGGATGTGCTAGAAGATCAAGTCAATGTGCTAAAAGATCAAGTCAATGCGTAGAAAAAAACATGTTTTTGATAGTTTACTGAATTGGATGATCTTATCTAAATTATTGTTTGGAAAACACAACATGCAATAGGAAGACATATTTTTTTAAAGTCCTAGAATCTAAACAATAAGTGTATGTTCTCTAAAATTTCCACAGGTATTTGAACAAAATAAACACTTCAAGCAGACTCGCTCTTAATAGTCAGAGAGGTCATCATAATCATCACATCCCACATCTTAGAATTGTGTCGACTCACACAGCCATGTCACCCCCTAGAGGGCACCCGTGTTTTTTGTCTTTTCCAGCTGTGTACTCAAAGTTATATTTCTCAATCCCTTGAGCAAACGATCCTTGGAAATTATATGGTGAGTATCTTAGGGGCAGATTCTTCCCTCCCCTTGCACTGTGAGTATTATAATGTTTGGCTACTGACTTGGTTAGCTTCTACACTAAGGTTCGTAGAAAAAGTTTATGTTCAGTGCGGAAAATGATATACTCCCTTAAGAAACCCCCCAACCTTTAGAACAAAAGCTTTGGGGATGGTTATATTACACACAATTGTCGAGTGGATTTTCATCAACTCACTTTTGATTATAGTGGGTTGGAATCCTTGGCTTTAGGGGTTCCCACTTAGGTCGTTCCTCTTGGGTGAGTACTTTTTCCCACAAGAGTAGGTCTACTAAAGGTTTTAATAAAGCATAAAGTACATGAAATGAAAAGATGAGTTTGGCATTTTTATCACCCAATTAAGGGGAGAGCATAGGCCTATCACCTGACAACCACAACAAACAATGATGTTCAATTTTAATCTGACATAAAAAATTTGCTAAGCTAGGTGAAGATGTTGCTTCACAAAAGACATGGGATTCATTTTATCCAAGATATTTCAACTGTTTGGTGACTATCCTAGGATTGGTTTATTTTAATCCAAATGACTAACTTAGGATTTCTTCATTTTAACCTTATGTAGAAATATTAATCTCTGTCCACAAATGCGTCGGAATCATGATTAAAAATTACAATCCCTTGGATGCGCTAAAAGAACACATAAATGCGCTAAAAAAGAGCATATATGCGCTAAAAGAAACACAGGGATGTGCTAGAATAGAGTAGCTATGCACCAAAAGAACATAGAGATGCACTAAAATAGAGCAGTTATGCACTCAAACAGGCCTCGTGTGCACTAAACTGCTCAATGGATGCGCTAAAATGGGTCTCATATGCGCTAAAGTGTGAGTTGAGTTTGTAACCTAGGCCAGAAAACCTGCAATAAAATATTAAAAATAGGGCTCGAGCCCCACGATGGGTGCCAAAAATATGTGTGTGAATATGTGGAATAAACTAATAAGCTAAACAAACAAACCAATGCGACAGTGTATCAAAGAAATCTAATTTAAAGATAAACAAACACTAAACTCAGCAGATTCTTCAAAGACGTCCCATTGTCCTCTATCTCCAAGGATACATTTTAAGCTGCTTGCTCTCAGATTGTGTAAGCAAAGGATCAATAGAATGACAACATAGAGAATGAGATGATATGCAACATGCACTCCTATGCTAAGATATGAAACTAAAACAGATTATGCAAGATTATTCTACCATGATTGCTTATGCTAAAATGATAAAGCTAAGATGTGCTATGCTCAAGAAATCTAGGATAATAAGATTGCTAAATGTTGGATAATGCAACTATAATTCTCACTCTATGCAACTAGATTTTATCCTTTTCAAAGCATAAAGAGGTTGTATTTATAGATTTTTGGAGGCAAAATCTTAGTTGGCAAAGATCGACAGTTGAAAATGAGCCTGGTAAGATGAACGGTGGAAGATCGAGAAGTTGGAGAGAAAAATGGAAGCTAGAGAGAAAGAGGGAAAATGTTTCCTCCTACACAACCCTCTCCATTCAAAAATGAAGGAAAGTAGCCATTTGTCATTTTTAGTTATGAGGATTTAGTTGGTAGTTGAGGATAATTTCATAATTAAATAATTAAATAATTTAATTATATGTGACATGTGGATTTAGAAGCTTCCATAATTAAATATTTAAAATATTTAATTATATGTGAAGTGAAGAATTAGAAATGATGATGAATTTAGAAGAATATCTTTATTTGAATTTAAAAATTCAAACTTAAAGTAATAGGATAATTAATTTAAATAAATTATAAAATTTATTTAATTAATTAAGAGGAAAATAGAAATTGATAATAATTAAATAAACTTATTTATTTAATTAAAATAGAAGAATTAGAAAGCAAACAATATAAATAAATAATTAAATTTATTTATATGTAGATGAAATTAGAAGATTAATTAAATAACTCGTATTTAATTAATTACCAGACTTGATTTGATGTGACCATTTTTAGATGTATACAATTAGAAAAATTGTAAATTTCAATTACGCCTGTAGGCCAAATGGAGATATTTCATTGTGCACAAACAGTAATCCCTGGAGTTGAGGTTTTTGCGTGCGGCAATAATCAATTACTTAGATAAAACCCATTTCCTCAAACCTTGCATCGCCGAAAGATTTTTAGGACCTCCTTTGTAAACTAGCCTATTAGATACCTTCGTCGCAGCTAAAATGCATTAACATAATGCATCATATGACCCCCAGTTTTGACAAAATCAAAACTGGAGATGTTTTAGACTAAAAAAAAAATGGGTTGCCCTTAGAATTTGTAAATTTGAAACTTTTTGAAACACCAATTTTGGCCATGTCGATGTCAGCAACATATCAATTAACCCATTAAAAGTCATCTAAGGAGCCTAAAACTAAGCAAGCATGTAGAAATTTGACCCAAGAACTCGTTGAAACAAATATATTAGCAAAATTCATCCTGAAATGCAATATATTAACCTCCAAAGTGGCCCAGAAAAACTTTTATGCAACTGCACCTATTAGGAACCAATTTGAGCACACCAAGTCACCTCCTTAAAAAATTATCGAATCACCTCTTGGGAAGCTACCACTGAAAAAATAGATCATTTAGTTCCATTGAGTATGTGTGCAAGAGGGCTTTCCTCCAATCCACATTCTTCACAAGATATTAAGGGTCAAAGTCAAGATCTCCCTGAAACATTCAAATGTCAAAATATGACAAACTGCCTTTGATTTTGACCTGGTAAAAATATTAAATCTGATCTTGAGACTCTAAAACTAGACCAAGGAGCATATGAATGTGAGGGGAATGCAAGGAATCAATCCATTTGTCATGATGATCATCCAGCTGCGAAATACTAATCTGAATAGGAGGCCACTTCGTAGGACTGCGAGTATGCAAACAACAAAACAATCCCAAAACCCTCTAGCTTTGCTTTTCAAAACTCTATCAAAACTGATCATAGGAAGCTAAAATCAGACATACATGTTCACTTATGACAAATGAATACACTCACCAAGGGATTTGGCATGAAATTCAACTAGCTTTGAATTATGACCCTCCAAAGTAGGTCACTGGGGCAAATTTTTCAAGGGCAGTTCTAAGTGTTTAGATCAAATTTTTCAACATGGGCACTTCAAATTTTGCAAATTTGAAGGTGCCATCAGAAGGAATCATCAAATTTGCATGTTCTTACTTTGATATGCCAGGATTGGATCTCGCTTTGGTCGTCCTTCACCTTGATGTGCATCCTAATGCAAAGTCGGTCAAATAGAAACTTAGAAAAAATGCATCCACAAGTGGCCTTGTTTGCTAATATGGAACTAGAAAAACTGTTGGAAGATAGATTTATCAGGCCAATTGATTACTTTGATTAGATATCAAATATAGTACTTGTGGCCAAGCCCAATTGGGGGCATTAGAATCTATACTGACTTTAATGATCTCAACAAAGCTTGTGAAGGAAAGATGACTTCCCACTCCCTAATATTGATATGTTAGTGGATCTTACAATAAGACACACCATGCTCTCCCTTATGGATGGTTTCTCAAGCTATAATTAAATTAAAATTGCACCTGAAGACGAACACAAAACTGCTTTCACTACCCCCTGGGGTACATTCTGTTACAATGTTATGCCCTTTGGTCTTAAGAATGTGGTGGAAACCTATCAACATTCAATGAAAATCATCTTCCATGATCTTATCCACATTATAATGGAATATTATGTTGATTATCTACTCAAGAATTCAAAAACTAGAGAAGATCACCCTAAGGTCCTGAGACAAATTTTTGAGCAGTTGGAATAGTATAAGTTGCACTTAAATCCAAAGAAGTGTGTATTTGGCATCACATCTGGAAAACTATTAGGCTTCATTGTATCCAGAAGGGGTATCGAAGTTGGCTTCACTCTTGGGTACTCTCCTTGTCTCCTTTCTTGCATGTGATCACCTAAGAATTTAAATGCCCTATGACCCTCTTCACAACACCTAAAAAAAATGAATGATCTTTGTTGATTTTCCCATCCTCTACCTCCACTATAACCTCTACCCCTTTGAAACCCTTTCCCTCTTTGTTGGTTTGAAGGGTTTTTTCAGTTATCTTCTGATTTCTCCACTGCTTGGGATGATTATCCCTTATTATTTAGACCACCTCACAAAGGAGAAGATGTGCCCTTTCTCGCTCCTCTATTCCTTTAAAAATATTATCTATTTTGTTTTTCTTCAACCTTCAAGGCTAATTGATATGCTTCTTCCATATTGTTAATTCTATGCATGCTTAATTCATCTTGGTTGGAAAAATTTAAACCATTTATATACCTAGCAACCATCTTCTCATTGATCTTGGTTCTCCATATGAATGGATAGTTTGTAGAATTTATTTATATAATCTTCCATAGTAGAGAGATTCTACTTCAAATTTTGAAATCTACGAAAAAAGAGTCTAGGCATAATCCAAGGGTAAAAATCTCTCCTTAAGCTTCTTCTCCATCTTGCTCCAAGTCTAAATTTTATCCTTTCCCTTTTTGATCCTTTCCTTCTATAAATGATCCCACCAAATCATGGCATATCTTTTTAACTTGGTGCATGCAAATTTTACCAACTTTTCCTCTGTCATATGTTTCCATTCAAATAAATTACTCACATTGTTCAACCGATCCATCAGCTTCTCTAGTTTAAGGCTGCCCACATACTCAAACTTTGAATTTGATCCCATCATTTTTTCCTTCTAGTTCCTTGAGCATTCTCTCTTCAAAATTCATGCTATCTAATGGTTCCTCTTCAACTTCTATATACTGATCTGCACCTCCTTGGTTTATATCTCCATTAGAATAATCTTCTCTTTATCTCATTCCTTGATTTTCCATGATTCATAAGATCTACTACTTTTAACTATTGGTTTTTCTTATCTCAATACATTTGGGCAAGACCTCTTCCTCTTCCTCTCCCAACCATCTTCCTACTCTAATACCAGATGATGTAACCAAATCAACCATTAACAATATTTGTTCATTATTTCTAAATGAAATCTAGTAAACATAAAATTTCTTCAAAACCACATTGCTCCCTTATTCCTCTCTGCTCTACAATGAAAGGAAAAATCTCCTTACATAAAAAAATAAATCTAGAAAACTCTAAAAATTACAATTTTTGGCATTTTTTGCAATTGTCATTTGCCATTTTTAGTATTTTTTCATGCTTATCCCTTTGATCTTGGATTTTTCCAAAAATATTCCTACAATTATGGTGAAACTAATTGTAAACTTACAATTCAAATCAGAAATGTGAGTTCCAAATTATTAAAAACATTCTAAAAAACTGAAAGTAACATTAAAAGCTTAATTTTGAAGGCCCAAATGAAATAATTTTTCCCCAAAAAAGTGTCAAAATGACCACCTATCAAACTAAGTTCAGTTAAAAAATCCAAACAACTCCTCATAATGCATCCCCTATAAAGTTTCATCCCAAATGGACTTTCGAGTCAAAATTATGACTCCCGAAAGCCCTTACATCATTCTCCCTTGGTTGAAATGAACACAGATCTTGCAATTTATTGTCTTCAAACTCATGCCACTTTTATGGATCCAATTTCTTCATATCCTATTCTATGATCCAAGTGTTATCTATTGATTCCAATTCTTCCCACTCTATAAGACACCTATTGTATTCTCCTTGTCAAGTGTAGGTAGTTTTTCTATCCAAAATCTATGGAACCTTTTCCTTTAGCTTATGTGGAATTTGTTGTTGCCAATCCACCTCTTATCCACTATAATCCTTAGGATCCTCTGCATGAAAGGAATATAAATTAGAAATATTAAACAAAGGAGAAATATCTAAATTATCTGGAAATTTTACTTCATAGGCATTAGCATTGATCTTCTTTGTAATTTTCCAAGGACCAATCTTTTTTACTTTAAGTTATTATAATTTCATGTAGGAAACATTTCTCATCTCAAATACACCATCACTAAATCAGCTTCCTATATTATATTAAGTCTTCTACCAACATCTAAAATAGGCTTATATCCACCATTGCTCTCTTGTAGTTTTTTCCTTACCTCTTTATGTAGTTGTTGAAGATACTTTACATATGCTTCCCCGTCATCACTAATTGTGTCCTTAATGGGTAATGGTACCAAATCGAAAACACCATTAACCATAAATAATCTAAAATGGTGATTTACATATGAATCTATTTATAAATAAGTTAAAGGAAAATTCATCTTGAGGTAATGCTAAGTCCCATTGCTTAGGCTTTTCTCCAATAATGCATCTCATCAGGTTTCCCAAACTTTGATAATTAGCTTCTTTTTGTCCATCTGTTTGGGGGTGATATGGTGATTTACATATGAATCTATTTATAGATATGTTATAGGAAAATTCAGCTTGAGGTAATGCTAAGTCCCACTGCTTAGGATTTTCTCCAACAATGCATCTCATTAGGTTTCCCAAACTTTGATAATCAACTTCTTTATATCTATTTTTTTGGGGGTGATATGCACTAATGAACTGTAGCTTAGTTCCTCTAGTGTAATTTGTTATGGGTGCTACAATACTGCTAAAATTTCTAATATTTTTTTTATAAAATGTGGCCAACCCATGGAAACTCCTTACCTTTGTTATAATTCTAGGACTAGGTCAATCTAATATGGATATGATCTTTTTTATGTCCATCTTAATACCATCTACAAAGATGAGAAAACCTAGAAACACTAGACTGTCTTGCATAAATATGCATTTCTTCGAATGTGTAGAGAGTCTCTCTTTTTTCAATACATCCAAGATTATCCTCAAATGTTGTAAGTGTTCACCTTTTCTTTTATTGAAAATTAGAATTTCATCAAAATATACCACAACAAACTTACCAATGTAAGCTCATAACACAATATATTCATTAATCTCATGAAGGTGTTGGGGGCACTAGATAATCTGAGTCGCATAACCATCCACTCATATAACCCATCTCTAGTCTTGGGGTGATCCCACAATAGTGGTTTAGATTTTTTGGACAAACTTGACATTGAGTTTAATTTTTTTAACTAAATCTTCACTTCCAGGCACCTATAGCTACTAAACCATGAGGAATTTGAAGATGATGCAAACTAGTGATTTGTGACATTTTATATTTAGATTCTAAATATATATATTTTTTAAAATTTGGAATCAAATTGCATTTTTTTTGCATCTCCTTTGAAAATTAGTTTTTAATAGAAAACACCATTTTTAAAGAGTGATGCTCACTGTAAACAACATAACTTTTTTTCTATGAAAGATAAAATTCTAGTTTTTTCAAATTTAGCTTTGTAACTACGATATCTAGCATGTTCAGCTGGTTTCATAGTGTTTTATTGATTTTTTTTTTCTTAATTAATTTTTGAAGTCAAACCAATTACAATTTAGACATAGGCGGCCGTATACAAAACATATTTTTGTATGTATCGAAATTCTTTTTTTTTTGTTGGATCAAGGAAACCAATACCTAGCACAAACATATTTTTCATAATTTTTTTTGATAATCTACTATTTTTCCACATGTGTAGAACAAAGAGCTTGATTTTTTGTGAACAACCTATGTTTAATTAAACTAAAAAAATACATAGTAAAACCAAAATATATTAAAATTATATTTGATAGATAGATCGTTCTAAGGACTACCATCATCTATTTGGGTCTGTGAAGTTGATTCCATTTTCATCTTCAACCCAAGCTCGAAAAGGAAAATTTTTATAGAAAATTGCTAGAGGAGAGGGAGAAGGGAAAAAAAGGGGGCTTCGAGAGAACCCCCCTAGACCCCTTTGAGCGAAGGGTTGTTCAATCGAAGCCCCCCTTTTTTTAAATTTTCCTTTGTTTTCATTAAAAGGCGTGCCAAAAAGGGGATGAAATCACAAAGGGGTTTGCTCAAAGGGGGGTTTGAGTGAACCCCCCTTTGAGTGAACCCCTAAAAACCTAAATTTTTTTCTTCAAAGAGTTTTTACAATTTTTCTTGATGAAGGGAATTGTAAAATAGTATTGTGGAATCACCCCTTGAAATTTATTTTCCACTCATCCCCTTCTTGAATTCAGATCTATTGATAGCCACTTTGGAGATCAATTTTGCTAAAACATGTAGCCCCTGTAAGCACATCCATCATGTCATCTAGGTGTGGTATAGGAAATTGATATTTGATGGTGATATTATTGATTTATCTACTACTAGCGCACATTCTCCATGTTCCATTATTCTTTGTAGTTAGCAATGTTGGCATAGCACACAAAATCATGCTTTCTCTAACAAAACCTTTCCTAATAGATCTATTACTTATTTATTTAGTTCTTCATGTTGTGTAGGACTCATCCTATATATTTCTTGATTAGGTAGAGAGGATCTTAGAACTAGATCAATATGATGTTGAATATCCATCTTTGGTGGAAAACCATCAGGTAATTCATAAGGAATAACATCAACATACTCTTCTAGTATATTTTATACTTTTGTAGGCATTTTTACTCCTTCACTTTCTACGTGTTGCACCATTAGTGCATAAAAAAAACCTATCACCTTCATCTCTTTCACAAGATCACTTTTTGACAACATACTCTCAATCTTTTCATCTTTTAGGGGTATGAAGATTACCCTAGAGCCATCCTTCCAAAAAGCATGTGTATTTTTCTCTTCGTCATGTATAACTTTTTTTTCATATTACCAAGGTCTTCCCAACAACATATGTCATGTTTCCATTAGAATAAAATCACACCATACTTCATCCTTATAAGCCCTCCCTATAGAAAACTTGACTAAGTATCACTAATGAATAGTAACTTCATTCCCTTTTTTAAACCATATACTATGGTAGGGATGGGGATGCTTTTCATAGCGTAAATTCAATTTATCTACCATTTCCTTAGATACCATATTTTCACAACTACCACTATCAACAATAAGTTGAAACACCTTTCCTCCTAAGGTGCATCCGGTTTGAAAAAAATGCACGAAACCATGAATCTTCAAATCATTGGGTCTACATTTTCTCCTCTAAAATCACTATTTCTCTTCTCATCATGAGATTCCCACCCACATCTGGCAAGACTTGGGTTCCTTCTATGTCATCTTCATCCTCAGCTTGAGCCAAGTTCACTCTTGGGTACTCTCCTTGTCTCCTTTCTTGTATATGATGACTTGAGCATTCAAATGCCATATGACCCTCTTCACCACACCTATAAAAAATGAATGGTCTTTGTTGAGTTTCCCATACTCTACCTCCACTATAATCTCTACCCCTCTGAAACCCTCTCCCTCTTTGTTGGTTAGAAGGGTGTTGTTGATTATCTTTTGATTTCTCTACTACCTAGGATGATTCTACCCTATTATTTAAACCACATTGAGAAGGAGAAGATGTGCCCCTTCTCTCTCTTCTATTCCTTTGAAATATTGTCTATTTTTTTTCTTCATCTTTCAAGGCTAATTGATATAATTATTCCATACTATTAATTCTATGCATGCTCAATTAATCTTGGATGAAAAAATTTAAACCATTTACATACCTAGCAGTCGTCTTCTCATCAATCTCTTGGTGCTCCACATGAATGGATAGTTTGGAAAATTTATTTGTGTAATCTTCCATAGTAGATAAATTCTACTTCAAATTTTAAAATCTATGAAAAAGAGTCTAGGAATATAACCTAGAGGAAAAAATTACTCCTTGAGCTTCTTCTCCATCTTGCTCTAGGTCTAAATTTTATCCTTTCCCTTTTGGATCCTTTCCTTCTAAAAATTATCCCACCAATTCATGGCATCTCCCTTTAACTTGGTGCATACATAATTTACCTTCTTTTCCTTTGTCATAGGTTTCCATTAAAATAATTTACTCACATCGTTCAATCGATCTATCAACTCCTTTGATTTAAGGCTACCACACACTAAGAAACTTTGATTTTGATCCCATCATTTTCCCTTCTAATTCCCTGAGCATTCTCTCTTCAAAATTCATGTGATCTAATGGTTCCTCTTCAACTTCTACATACTGATCAACACCTCATTGGTTTATATCTTCATTAGAATCATCTTCTCTTTGCCCCATTCCTTGATTTTATGTGATGTTCACAAGATATACTACTTGTCATTGTAGGTTTTTCATATCTCAATGCATATGGGCAATACCTCTTCCTCTCCCAACCATCTTCTTTCTTTGATACCAAATTATGTAACCAAACCAACCATTAACACTATTTTTTTAAATATTGTTGAATGAAATATTGTAAATAGTGAATTGCTTCAAAACTAAACTTCTCCCTTATTCCTCTCTACTCCACAATGAAAAGGAAAACCTCCTTATATAAAAAAAGCTAAAAAAATCAAAAAAATACAATTTTTGGCAATTTTTTGATAATTGTCATAATTTATCATTTTTTATAATTTTGCATGCTTATACCTTTGAGCTCATATTTTTCCAAAATATCCCTATGACTATGGTGATAATAATTTTCAACTTACAATTCAAATTGGAAATGTGAGTTCCAAAATTATTTAAAAAATAACTTTCTAAATAATTGAAAAAAACATTAAAAACTTATTTTGAAAGCCCAAATGAAATAATTTTTCCCTGAAAAAGTGTCAACATGGCCACCTACCAAAATAAGTTTGATTGGAAATGCAAAAACCTCATCATAATGCATCTCCTTGTAAAATTTCATCCAAAAAAAAGACTTTCAAGTCAAAAGTTACGATTCTCATAAACCCTTGCATCAAAATCTATCTCTCAGCCTACCTCCCTCTCCAACTTACAAGAATTTAAAACAAGGAAAATAAATGAATCCAAAAAGCTCCCTCTTCCATTCTCTTGAATGGAATATATAGAAAGACCTCATCAAAACTTCCTAACAACCAGCTTTGGTTGCAACTCACCCAACCTCCTCTTAACTACCTTCAAATTTCGTCACCTATTGAGAATGGAGAATTTAGAGGTCAGAAAAGACATCCTTAGTTTGTTTTTCCATTCAAAAATGCTCCTAACTAGTAGTCCTATGACCTAGGATTAAAAAATTGACTAGAAAAATGAAAAATACCCACATAAGTCAAATTTAAATCCTTGGGAAAAAAAATTCAAAATATTTAATTGTCCAATCCCTTCACCTCAAGACTCACTTACAAAATTAAAAATAATAATATAAATTTCACACATGGGAATACAACTTCACATCATGATACACACATCACACTTGACCTTGGTTCCTCCATTGGACTAGGGTTGGTTTCTCGAGATAAACGCTATTAGGGTTTCTCAAGAGGCCTCCAATTTTTTTCCTATTTGGCCATGAAATCACCTACACTCGAACACACCCATTAATATGCTCATAAAATAGCCAAAACAAATTGAAATTAAATCAATACAATATATTTAACAATCATTATTTAAAAATTTATTTAATTTAAATCTACTTATCAAATTAATAGAATTTAACTTTTCATATCATACATCCATCATTATAATCCATCTAGAGTAGGTAAAGCCATTACTATCTCTATAACCAAACAAATGAACATTTACTTAAACAAATAATCATAAAGTACAACACAACTTAAACATCTAGTTATGCTCTAATAGAATAACCCAGATACTACCATTTAGAATTGTTAAGAACATTGAATCTTTCAACCTTACTTTGAACACATACATAATTGATACAATTAAGATGCTTACTCGTGATATAGGTGTCAGGATAAAACGACAACCAAATAACATACTAGATCCTAGTAGTAACCTCGTCACGACACACAAATAACCAATTAATCTAATTCAACCTTCATCCAATTATATCTTCTAATATAAAGAATCTCACAAGAAGAATAATTCTAGTCATAAATTTTTTGGACCTTAGAGAGAACATCTTTTTGAGTAGATTTTACTAGTTTTGTAAGGTGAAACTCATCAAGAAAAACTTTGAAGAATATAGAATATTTATGGTTCTTCATCTTGCACTACTCTCTATGCAACAAATGAAGACATTGCATGAGCTCAAGAGTGGCCTCCTCTTTATCTTACACAACAAATATTAGAAAAATATATGTATTATACTATCTCATATTTCTATTATTTTTAATTAAGGGGAGCTACCCCATTACAACAACTTACATACCAAAAAGATTTAGAATAATAATTTATTATTATATAATTATTTATTTAACATAAATATTTATGTATTGTTTATCTCCCTTCAATCTTTAGTAATTAATTTTTTTAATTTTAAACTATAAAATATTATTAATTAACTTAAAATTAATATAGAATGTCATAATCAGTTTCCTTTTATTAGTGGATTTTAGGCCCTGCACAATCTATATATATACTAGGTTTGTAAATATTCTCCCACACAAAAGAAACATCATTAGAGAATGTCCTACATGTTCTAATATTCATTCAAACGAGGTTGGTAAATAGAAATTTTGTCTGTCATGAACTAATAACCGTTAGGAGAACTGAATCAAAGTCCAAATTCTTGCTTTAATACTATTTTATAAACAGCCAGGTTCTTTCTAGGTACAGTCTTTCTTTCGCTAGTCTACTAAAATACGATGCATCCCAAAAGCGTACAATATCTTAGTTTCTTGATTAGAAAAAGAAAAAGAAACTAATTCAGACGCAGCTACAAAGAACAAGTAATCTTCAATGTCAGTATCTTGTCTATTTATAGTACAAAATTAATAAATCTATAATGTACACAAAGGTATTCTACACAAGCTGTTTTCCAGAAGATAAAAAAGGAAGTTTAATTGATGAATTATGCACACTGTTAAGTCAACCTCAACGAATGGCCGTTGAAAACCGGTGCTCATCTACCTTCTATGTTTGGTATCTGTCAAAGCAGTATATATTTAGTGAAAACAAACAAGTGGAGTATTTGGACTATTAGTTCTCAACTGCTACGTATTTCCATTCATGCAAGAATGACAGTTGCATCGCCTCCTAATCTTCAACGTAAATCAATTGCATGCTAATTACACAAATCTTCAGAAATCACCCACCTTATCTTAAACACATTCTTATATGTGCGATGCACAACAGACCCTACTTTTCTTTACAACCCGAATGCTTTTCTTCTACGCTGCGATGCTTAGAAATCGGAGGCTTTTGGATGAAGCAGATCGGTTGTGGGGACTTTGGCCAGACTGAACAGCCCAGGTATGTTCCATCAATACTTATGTCACATCATGTTGAAACCCTAATTGTTTTTTTCATTTGTTTCTGTGATTTTTTTGTCATTCAGGGATGGTTAATTCTTAATAAGAAAGAAAAGTTTTAAACAACTGCACCATAATGAAATAAACATGAATCCCATCTCAGAGCTAAATAAATCGTTTAGAACTGGTTTTATCTTATCAGGCAAATTTCTTGCTGTTACGATCCTTCCTTTTCAATTATATCTTATCTTCTTAGAACCTTCCATTAGTGTTGGCTTGATGTACGTAAAGTTGCCTCTGAAGGTAAATTTTGAGGACCCCATGTGATTTTTTGGAAATCATGAATAGAAGAAAGGGCTCTGAAATCCATGAAAATCAGTTGTCGATGTGTTACAGTTAATATATTGGTTGTTTGTTTATGTGTAAGACTAATTCTTATACTAAAGAATTTTAAATCTAACAAATCAATTCTTTGAACTCTTACAAAAGTTTAGAAATCTAAATTAAAAACATTTTATTCAGAAAGTTCGGTGTCAGTTGTGTTGCCCAATAAACCAACTACTGTACATTGTAGTGCACGGTAATCATGTTTTCTGTGCAGTCTTTGAGGTCAAAGAAAGTTTTCTTCTTTCACGATATTTTTAAAATCATGTTGTAGCTTGAAATATCACTTTAGTAAAGCTTTACCATCTTAGTTACAATGTTCTATATATATCTAAGATGTTAGATGATTATACATTGTAGTGCACCGTTAACCATGTTTTATGTGCAGTCTTTGAGGTCAAAGAAAGTTTTCTTCTTTCAGGACATTTTTAAAATCATGTTGTAGTTTGAAATATCACTTTAGTAAAGCTTTACCATCTTGGTTACGATGTTCTATATATATCTAAGATGTTAGATGATTATTGAAGTTTAAATGACAAAAATGATTGAGGAAAAATTGGAAAAGAAAGTTTTAATGAGCTAGAAGTTTTATTTGATTTTCTTTATGTGATAAATATTGGTTTTAGTTGTTCTAATATGTTAAAAAGATTGTATTTTATAATATATTTTAAATCATAAATTTTAAGTATCTTTAAGTATTTAAATTCAAATTAGAAGTTATATATGAAATTAAATGAGAAAGAAAATAAAAAATAATGTTATAAAAATAAATTATGTAAAGTATAGAAATAGGAAATAATTAGAGGTTATTAAATATCTTTATATAAATTAAAATTGAGAAGAGTTACAAGTCAATTCCTTTTATGGAGTCTTTAAGAGTATTGTAGAGCTAAATAATCATTTCTCAAATATTTTTGAACACACTCACTAAACAACCTACTTAACACTTGTAGTAGATTATAAAGTTAATATAACATTTCAATTTTAATAATTGATGTAACAACATTATAAAATATTGGAAGAAAAAATTATAAAACATTGAATAATTTGAATTTGATAGATTTTTAGAAAGGAATAATCTTAAAATAATCAAGATCAAAATTAAAATTATTCATTTACATAAGTTTATTTAAACCTACTCAATAAAACTTATTCTATGATAGAATATTTTTCATTTAAACTAAAATGTTTTAAATAATATTATTGTTTGATTCATTTATTAAGTTCCAATTCTAACTTTTTTTATTTAAAGTTTCATCTTTTAAAAAAATAAAAAATTATTTGATCAACTTATTTAATAGAAAAAATATGTAAAATAGTCTAATTTAACATATATAATTTATAATTTCAATATTAGTTTAATTTTAAAATAAAAATATTAAATATTAAAAATACTAAATTATAGTTAAATAATATATTTATTTTATATATGCACAATCACAATACATCTTAATACTTTATTTTTCAATTTCATATCTTAAAATTAATACTAAAATGATTTCAATCTTTAAATTTATCATTTCAATTTAGGAAAGGTAATAAAAAAAATCCTATTTTTAAAATAAATATTAAAGTATCCT